>BQNB010011500.1:7901-81262 GCA_026074375.1 Tanacetum coccineum
AAGTAGCTTAAAAATTAGCTTAAAAGTACCCTCTTAGGCTGTTTTGTTCTCAGTTTTAGCAACAAGCTAAGTTGAATATATGAGCTTATGGCTTATTGGATTTGCTTAATTTGAGTTTGGGATTGCTTATCAGGTTAGGTTTAAGGTACTTGTAGCTTATTTGGCTTAGGTTTGAGCTTATTCAAGCTTATAAACAAAATCAGTTTAAAGCTAAAAGCCTTAAAGCTGCTTTAAGTGAAACTGCCACTTAATTAATCTCTTTTCTAGCTTATTTGAGGTTTTCAGAAAAAGTCATTTCACAAAATTTGCTTATTTTCAAGTTTAAAAGCTTTTTCATTAAAAAAATTTGCAAAACAAAAATGTTGGGAGTTGAGGGAAGTCTCAAGGGTTGAACCCGAGACCTCAACCTCACTCAACCAACACCTTAACACTCTCACACAATACCATTTGCGCCCTTGGGTCTTTTTCGTTAGATCCTTGGGCCAATTGGTATTTTAGGGAGTTTTTCCCTTATAAGTCATCAGCCCTTTTGGGCTTATTTCTAGCTTATTGAGATAAGCTGGTCAACCCTTTTTATTTTTCTTAAGTTTTAAACTTTTCAAAGTACTTTTCTTGATTTTTTCAAATTTTTCTAAATTAGTTTAATATTTTTTATAATATTTTTAGATTAAAACTGTTTTTAATTCATAATAAATAAAATAAAAGTCAAAAAAATTTAATTCTTTTTTCTAAAATTATTTTTAATCATTTAGGACTTTTATAAAATAAATTTGCATTGTTAGGGTTAAAATTTTATAATTTAGGTTTTTAAGGCTCGGTTTTAGATTCCCGTTAACGTTTTCGTGTCTTAACCTTAATTGCTTTCGTTTTTAGCTTGCTTTTATTTGTTTTTGCATGTTATTTGTAGAAATAGAATACAAATAAAAGATTTGATCATTCAAATCATGCGATCACAAACTTAATCATGATTCTTAATTCACGCCTCGTTAGGACTATGACTCGGGAAGGTTTTGAATTTTACTTTGGTTAAATGTAATTTTCTTAAAAACCTTACAGAATACCTCACTCTTATTATTTGATTATCTTAGTTATATACTATATATGTATTAAGTAATTATTATATATATATATATATATATATATATATATATATATGTATAATTAATTGATACCAACGCCGTATCTAGAAGACCCAATACGCCATATAGGGAATCGGATGACGAATATTCCATAATATTATAATCATGGAGCCCACTCCAAGTTATCCAATACGCTGTATCGAACCTTTCGAATACGGCGTATCGACCTTTTTCTAGAACTTATAAAAAGAAAACCCTAAACTTGGTTTCAGAATGCAAAGAAGCCTTTAACCACCAAGTTTGATCTACAGACGATTTTAAGAAGCCATAAAGGTCTGCAAAGTGCCTCAAGTCAATAGGAATGCTCTTGTAATCTTTATACTACGCTATACGCGTTCGGTTAGCGTATCGTTTACCTTTACTTTAATCGTTCGTCTATGATATTGTATTTTGTTACAATGACTATGGGCTAATACATGTAGGTATTAGCCACGTTTATGATAATTTAATGTTTGGTTTGTCCATATTGATTGTTTGCTTATTCGTTGCATGTTGATTATGTTTATCACTTTATGTTTGTTTATGTTTGATTATGTGTTTAATCTGTCATTCAACTAGATCTAGTTTTACGGACCAAGTAGATTAGAGTTTGGGATAGAACTACATACAACTTATTTATGTAACTCTAGAATTATAGGACTGCAAATTTAAGCCCCGGTATCTTCCCTTGGTTAAGTGAATGGGTAGACTAAGTGGTGACTTAGGATTACACATAACATTCGGTTTCCTTGGGTAAGTGCTTGGACCGCGAACTACCAGCATATAAATAACGATTAAACATAAGTGGGTAAAGCCTCGATGAGCTAGGTTATGTTATGATCACCGTTATTATCTCCTAGATAGATTATAATCAACTGTGTACGCTTAATTAGACTTGGGTTAATTGTGACAGGATTAACTTAATAAGGTTTAGGGAGAAGAACCACCTAAACTTAGCGAATGATATAACACCAATGAAGTAACATAATCATTGCACACATAGACAATTCCTGTGTTTTATTAGAATAAACTGGCTAATACGTTGTCCTTTACATTTGTGCTACTGCTCCTTATCGTTTGTTTTTCAGGTTGTGTGTGTTTATTGCCTCACTTAGCGTTAGATTTAATCAGTAACTTGTTCCAGTCCTCTCGGCTGAAATCCCTCCTTTGCGTTAATTTCAGATTATTTAGGATTAATTTAGATAACTAAAATACTGATAGATTTAAGCGTTCACGCTCACTCTTAATGATCGACACCATACTTACCAACGAACCTTACAATGTGATGTGTACATGTCAGTTTAGTGTTTTTTTTTTTTTTAATTTTTTGTTTTTTTAGGTAAAGTCAATAAACATAAATAGTAAAAATTTGAAAATTCTTACCTGACACACAACTCGGCACATCAACATGGTCATCCCTATAGACTGAAATCGACTTATCTTTTCCCTGTTATCTCACCTAATGGGCTTGGCACATAAGTGTATTTATGTCTTTCCACTTTAACACCCATTTTTAACAAATTTAAACAAAAACTAATTATCTTTTGTATAAGTACAATGAATAACATAATACTTTTATTTAGTAAGGTAAACGTAAAGTGGGAATTTTGTATTCAATGAAAATCAATTCATTACCTTAGTTAGGTAACACCGAATTATTTTATTATTTATTTTTAAGATCTTTAAAGAAAAAAAAGGTTAAGAATTACTTTAATTAGTAAAAAATTTATAAAAATTCGTTTTTGCAAAAGTTATTAAAAGAGATTGGGTATAAAAATATACGTGTCAAAATTATAAAAAGTAAAACTTAAAAGAAAGCGGTGGTGAACCACACAAACCTAAGGGTGAAAACTAAAATTTTAAACCAAAGTAAACGACGACTAACAATACTTTTAATCAACATCGCTCAATGTGATTGATCAAAGGTATGTTTTTCGGTTTTAATTTATCTATTAATCTAGGGTTTTTGCTTTTGGGGTATTTAAGTAATGGGTTTGTGTTCTTGTGTCTTAATTTATGTGGTATGGCTTATTTGTCGTGATAGCTTTTGCTACAGTTTGGGGTTAATTTGCTAGATCATTGATAATAGTGGCGGTTAGCTTGGCGGCGAAGAAGAAGAGGTATGGTTTTAATGTGTATTTTCTTGATTATGTTTGCAATTGATGTATGATTTTTTAATCAAATGTGAATAAAATTCGTAATACAACTCAATTTGTGCTTAGTTACATGGAAAAGTATTGTAATTTAGGTGCTTAGTTTTTTTTAATCGAGGTGTTTATGTTATGCGAACAACCAAAATCTGTTAAGAAGTATCTTGCAACTTTTATTTCTACACTTCTTAATATAGTGTTTCGTCTATTACAGTGGTTTGGAGCTTCTATTTTCATCAAAAATGAAGAAATAAGTTTTCAATCCTGGTATTCTGGATTCAAAAAAGGAGAAATCTCCTCGTCTCTTTATCTCTTCAGGGGCTTTAAAGATTTCCAGCCCAATTCTGATTTTTATGAACGTCCCGATCGATGATTATGGAGAGGACTATTCCTATATTGGATGTTACCTTTCTCCATTTTCTATACTCGCTCTAAGCAGCTCAAGTATGGGGGGACGATGTCAAGCTTAGTGACTCATTAATAAACATGCACGTCGTAGGTGGCAACCCATGATTATAATAGTATTATTATAATTGTAGTATATGAATAAGTGTGTTGATGTGAGGAGGTTTACCTCTTCCATTTTCTCGTGTTTCGTGGTTTGAGTTGTTTGTCCTGGATTGCATTGTTATGAAGACTCTTCGTTGCTCATGTTTTGTCTTCGTCCACTACGAGCTTCATTTCTATAGAATGATTATGGGAATGTCATATCCTAAACCTTTCGACTAACGTGTATTTTATCTTTGAGCATACTTTAAATAAACGGACTTTAGATCTTACGTTGAGACCTTTCCTAAAACTTGGAGGGACATGTTGTGAGTTCCTAGTATGGGGGTTCTATGGTTTTGATTTATGTGCTTTTTGTGATGCAGTCGTTGTTTTATGCGATTATGTCTGCAGTCGTTGTTTCTCACATAATCATGTTTGTACAAACCCGCAATTTTCATCATATTAATTTCCCATCTATTAAATTGGATACACTTGTAATATCACATTCTATCATTCCACCTTTTTAATGGGAATTTTTTTCGCTTTATTCCCATTACGCTAACGTAGTTTTCATAACTAAAGTAAAGAGATCACGCACACAACACAATGCAAACTTACAACTAAGTTTACATACATTATGTAACATCCCTAATATGTCAAGTCTATATTTAAATATGATTTTTACCTGTATGTTATCCATTTAACGTACCATTCACAACATTATTCCAAAACAAGCATTTTACATTAACGTTTATTCCAAAAACCATAATTACATGTCAAAACAAGTGTACAAATGTTCAAAGCATGTGTAGAAGTTACAAATGCCAATACTTATGAATAATTTTCCTCTCCTCAACCCTAGTACAACCTTTCTAAAGCTGATTGTATAAGGTCAATTATGCATGGAAATACAAACTAGGTCATTTTACCTCTAAATCATGTTTATATTTACACCACTTTAAACACAAGGTTACAAAACCCAATGCACAACTCCTAAACCCTAAACCTAATCCCTAAATCATTCTAAACCCTAATCCTAAAACCCTAATTCATCTAACCCTAAACCAAAATCATAAAACCATAGCAAACCCATTACACTTTAAACTAGTTCATAATTTTCAGAATTTGATTTGTTAATAAAACATAAGATGTGGGCAAAATCAGTAGGTTTTGGGTATTAAGTAAAAATACTAGGTTTTACCCCTATGTCTTGTGATCATTTTGCCTGATTGAAATCACCCCGATTTGCGTCGGATCGAAATTGTTATAGCCGAAATGGAAAGGTGCCCAAATTCTTACACCCACCAATAGTAAAGGCTGTATATCTCTAGATTTTTTAATATAGTAGCCCCTGAATATGTAAAACTAAAAAAGTTGTAGAGACTTCAAAAATCTAAACCTATGCACATTGTGTGATTGATGGTAATAGATTATCAAATGGAAATGCGTCCGCTATACTCTAAATAGATTGTACTCATTGCTTTGATTACATTTGTGTGTATAACAACGTAACCACTCATTGAACTTGTATTCAAAACGTATTACTATAAACCTATGAATATCATCTTAATAATTGTGTTGACCTTTTTAAGCATGTTTATCGCAGGTAACTGAGCACCTAATGGCACGGAGGGCACGGGACTTGAAGATGGCTAAACTGTGTCATACAAACTTTATGTTTTTCATGTAGATTGTTTTTGGGGACCTCGTTTGTAAAACTCTGATGAAATATTGAATGATAACGTTTCTTTTAAAAACATTCTGCTTGAGTCGTTTTCTATAATTATGACTGTTGTACTATGAAATAATACCCCAGATTAGCTTCCGCTGTTGGGGGTGTTATACGTTTTTACCACCAAAATACCAAAAAAAAATGAAAAATTTAAATTTTTTTTCAAAAATAAAATAAGTGTTTTTCAAATTGTTTGACTTTCCTGCGTAGGGTAGAATTAAGAATAAAGTTTTCGGTACTCGATCGAGCGTTGTTGAGCTCTTAGCTTTTCTCCCTTACCCTTTATACAAATTGCCTAGCTTTGTTTTTTTGATAAGCATTCGCGAATCTTTTTATTAAAGATTTTAATTTTACGAAGAACGAGAAATGATAGAGTTAATTACGAGTTAGATGCTAAACAAGGATTAGTTGGAAATCTTAAGAGCTCATAAGTGTAATTTGTGACTTTTCCTCCCCAAAGCTTCTAACTGATAATAATAAGTGCTATTTTTAAATTAAACTTAAATCAACGATTTTTGAAGCTTTATTAATGTAGTCGATAACATTAATTTATTTAGTCTTAGTTTATTTTGTATTTAATTTTCTAAAAAGAAATTTTCTCTACATATCGTGGTAATATAATGTGTTAAAAAAATAAGTATAATAATAAAAACTGTGGGCTGATAAAGTTTATGCCTCTAGACCGGTCACAAACCGACATGCTGTGGCAGTGTCATCAAACATAAGGCCCTACTAAGATAATAATCGATGACTGATAAAAGTTTGCTGCATCTTGCCGGCTCACAACCGATGTTGCAGCCTTCAAAAAGGTCGAGGGTTTCCGAAGCCGAAATAAGACAACTGGATCATGGTCGGCTCGCATACCGATGTGACAGTGCCGTCGAACGGATGAGGAGGTTTCATAAGTATAATTATATTAATGATAAGTGTAATGTAAGTGTTTTTTATAAATATAGGGAAAATCTCTGTTTCTTAAATTTAAATATGCCTTTGAACTAAGACTATTTCGTTTTAAGTGGTGTTTGTTCTACGCATGTAATAGTTATTTAACGGGAAGCCTAAGAGTTTTTAAAACTAAGGTCGTGAGTGATTCCGATACTATCTTTGTGGGTCTTGAAAGTGTCAAAAGCTTGGTCAACTAAGCCTAGTCGAGGCTGGGATGTGCCGAGAAGAAAGTGCTACTTGAATGATTTGCCTTCAAATATCATAATTCTTTGGGGGAAAGTGAAGCATAGAAAATATTGCAATTTTCTTAAAAGGTTGATCCGTGGTTGAAATCGAAATAAGCACAATTTCACCTAAAGATATAATAATTGTTTTTTTTTCGGGTGTGTAAAGTTTCACAAGTTACAAATATGAGTAGTGTTAGCATATTAGCTTATATTTAATGGTGATTTCGTTTTTAAGCTTGGTTTGGGACAAGTGAAAAATCGAAGACGATGAATTTATCCTTTTTGGGCATTTTAGGATTGAAGTGCTTCTTGTTCTATAACCCTAAAGGTTATGAAAATAAAAAAAGTCCAGACATTCTAGTTAGAAAAAGAAAAAGGAAAAATATAAAATATGTGTGGTAATTAGTGTAGATATATAAAAATGGTCAAAACGGGGCTTTTCAAAGCTATTGAGTTCTTAATTCCTTACGATGAACACTTAGCTACTTTTTGAGGTAATTAGTCGTGGGGAATTAAGTCTTTTAGTTTTCTAAAGTGTTTACTTATAGCATTGCGTGAGGACACGACAATAGTTTAGTATGAGGGATCTATCGATTTGATTATGCCTGCAGTCGTTGTTTATTTGATTATGCCTGCAGTCGTTGTTTTCACATAATCCCGTTTTTACCACCAAAATACTAAAAAAAATAAAAAATTTTCAAAAATACATTTCAAAAGTTAATTAAGTGTTTGTAGTATTGTTTGACTTTCCTGCCGGGTAGAATAAGAATAAATTTTGACTCGATCGAGCGTGTTGAGCTCTTAGCTTTCTCCCTTAACCTTTATAAACTTGGCTAAGCTAGTTATTTGACTAAGCATTCGCGGATTTTTTTATTAAAGATTTTAAATTTACGAAGAACAAGAAATGTTAGAGTTAATTAATGAGTTAGATGCTAAAGCAGCGATTAGTTAGAAATCTTAAGAGCTCATAAGTGTAATTTGTGGCTTTTCCTCCCCAAAGCTTCTAACCGAACTTATAATAAGTGCAATTTTCAAAAATTTAAACTTAAATCAACAATTTTTGAAGCTTTACTAATGTAGTCGATAACATTAATTTATTTAGTCTTAGTTTAAATTTATACTTAAATTTTTCTTAAAAAGAAATTTTCTCTATAGCGTGGTAATATGAGGTTTAAAAAATGATTAAGGTATTAATATTAACAAAACTATGGACTGATAAAAGATTGTGCCATCTTGCCGGTCACAACCGATGCTGCAGCCTTCAAAAAGGTCGAGGATTTTCGAAGCCGAAATAAGACAACTGGAACATGGTCGGCTCGCATACCGATGTGACAGTTCGTTTAAAGGGTGGAGGTTATAAATATAATTATATTAATGTTAAGTGTATGTATGTTCGATTTTATAAATATTAGGGAAAATCTTTTTCATAAATTTAAATATGCTTTTGAACTAAGACTATTTCGTTTTAAGTTGTGGTTTTCCTAAATGAATTGTTTATTTAATGGGAAGCCTAAGAGTTTTTGAAACCGAAGGTCCGTGAGTTCCGATACTATTCTCTATGGGGTGTCAAAAGCCTGGTCACCTAAGCCGGTCTTGGCTGGGATGTGCCGAAAAGAGAAAGTCGCTACATGGATGATCCTTGCCTATCAAATCATAATTCTTGCGGTTGGAAACGTTGAAGAATAGAAATATTGCAATTTTTCTTAAAACAGGTTGATCCAGTGGTTGAAATTCGAAATAAGAAAATGTCACCTAAGATATAATAATGTCGGCGAAGTGAAAATTTCACAAGTTCAAAATATGAGTAGTGTTAGCATCTTAACTTATATTTAACGGTGATTTCGTTTTTAAGCTTGGTTTGGGACAAGTGAAAAATCGGGGACGATGAATTTTTCCTTTTGGCATTTTAGGATTGAAGTGTTCTTTGTTCTTTGACCTAAAAAAAACTAAAGGGGTTATAAAAATTCGAAGGCCCAGACATTCTAGTTAGGAAAAGAAAAAGATAAAATATAAAAAAAAAATATGTCTGGTATTAGTGAAGATATTTAAAAATGGTCAAAACCGGGGCTTTTCAAAGCTTATTAAGTTCTTAATTCCTTAACGATGTATACTTAGATACTCTTTCGAGGGAATTAGTCGTGGGGGGATTTACGAATCTTAGTCTTCTAAAGTGTTTACTTACAGCATTGCGTGAGGACACCACGGCAGCAATAGGTTTAGTATGGGGGAGTTTGGTATGTGCTTAATTACACATACCTTTTACCTATTAAAACGAGCCTAAATGACCAAAAACCGACATAAAATGCCAAAAATATGTGTGTTTTTCTATTTATGATGTGCAGGTAACGGATATTCACTAAAGGACAAAAACAAAGCCAAAACTGTCATAACACGCAAGGGATTGGAAAGAGCATGAAAATCCAAGCCGAATGGCATATTTATCCTACTACCTCTCCCAATGGACCACCTTGTACCCTTTTTATTGGGTCCCGGTGTCTGCCATTAGAATAGACTTATAAAACCTAAGCCTTAAATAAACTTATAAATCTAAACCATTTCCTTTCCATTTAACCAAAGCCCAAACCCATGTTAAAGCCCAATCTTATAACCCGATCAACCCAAGTTATAAACAGTCAAAATTAATCACTGTTCATCATCGTTTTTCATCCTTTCCCTCTCATTTTCACACACCTCAAAAATACGCAGGGTAAAATTACTATTCACCCTCCCTCTTCACTTTTCCTACAACGATAAATAACCCTAGTAAACATCCCGCCTCCTAAAAGAGACAAGCCACTTGGCAATCCTCTTTTCTCTGTTTAGCACGAGTGTTACAAGACAAAAGAATTAAAGGGCTATGATGAAGGCTTGGAAGAAAGCATGATTCGAAAGGCCAGGATTGAAGAAGTTCATTCATCCTCACACAGACTCAAACAATCTAGCACAAACTCCTGTGCCCTTAGTTTTCTCTATAATAGATTAGGTTTTCATTCATTGAGAGGGGATGAGTAGTGTAGTCTTATTTTTTTAGCTTATTTTACAGCTCATTTTACTTTAATATGTACTTCCCTTTCAAGCTTGTAACCTTTTTATTATTAATGAAATCTCAGTTTTAATTCCATTTTAATCCTGTTTTTACTTTGAATGCATTTAAGCTTAATCATTTTATATGTTTCTAATAGTCTTTCTCATAAGCTTTTAAGTTTCAATGACATTTTTACTCCCTGTCTACTCAGTAAGCTTTTTCAATAGCTTAACATGAGTTTCTCAGTTCAAAAAATCGCTTATTTATGCTTATTTATGTTGCTTAATGCTTATTTATGCTTGCTTATAGTTTAAATTTTCTTTGTTCATGTTTTAGTACAAAACTGTCATATTTAACTTAAAAACTGCTTATTTTGATTGCTTATTGTTAAGTACTTCTCAGCTTTTAAAATCTGCTTATTAGACCTTAAAGTTGTTAGTTGGATATCTTTTTTTTAAAATCTTAGCTTAAAACAGTGGAAATCAAGCTTAAAATAATTTTGGTTTTTTTAAAGGGGTGTTTGGGTTAGTAGTATTAACCAAGAGTTAATATTGTTTTGGCACTTTTGGTTTTGAAATCTACTTTTGATTAGTCTTAAATCAGTCTTAATACAAGTTTTAATAAGTTAGGATTAAGATTTATTTAGTTTTGAGGTTTGTTTATCAAAATTTCAAGTCTGCTAGAATCAAAGGGTTTTCAAACTATTTATATTTTATTTTTGCTTAAAAGTTATTTTAAGGTCTTGTTTATGCTTCCAATTTGTTTCTAAATGCAATAGGAAAAGAGTAAGTTAAGTGTGCATTTGTCTTGTTAAGATTTAAATGTCAATCTGTCAAATGTTTATTTCAGTTTTCAAGCTTAAAAAGTCACTTTTCAATCTCAATTTTAGATTAGTTAATGTTAGTTTTAGGGTCTGAAAATTTTTTGTAGTCTAAGTTTGATTTGTTTCAGCTTATTTTGTAGTTTAAACATCATTTAGATAGCTTATTTTAGGCCTGTAATTGCTACTTAAAGTTTAGATACAATTTGTCCATTTTTCTTAAGTGTTAGTAAAGGCAGCTTTTGATCTTAGAATTTAAGCTTGTATTAAGTTGTTCTAGGGTCTGAATTTGTTTGTGCAAGCTCATTGGGTGTTAAGCTCAATATGTTTGAGCTTTTTACTGTCTTAGTTTAGCTTTTAATAGTTTATTTTTAAGGCTGCATAAGCCATTTTAGTCATTTGAAAAACTTAAAAAAACCAAAAATATGAATTTTAGTATAAACAGCCTTTTTCAAAAGTCTTTTTCTAGCTTGTTAGTTATCCAAACTGTTTAATTTTTGCTCATTCTAGTGTTAGGCTTATAGTATATTTTATCTGTTGTTTGAGTTTTTAGGGACGCACCAATGTTTATTGATTAAGTAGCTTAAAAATTAGCTTAAAAGTACCCTCTTAGGCTGTTTTGTTCTCAGTTTTAGCAACAAGCTAAGTTGAATATCTGAGCTTATGGCTTATTGAATTTGCTTAATTTGAGTTTATGATTGCTTATCAGGTTAGGTTTACGGTACTTGTAGCTTATTTGGCTTAGGTTTGAGCTTATTCAAGCTTATAAACAAAATCAGTTTAAAGCTAAAAGCCTTAAAGGTACTTTAAGTGAAACTGCCACTTAATTAATATCTTTTCTAGCTTATTTGAGGTTTTCAGAAAAAGTCATTTCACAAAATTTGGTTATTTTCAAGTTTAAAAGCTTTTTCATTAAAAAAATTTGCAAAACAAAAATGTTGGGAGTTGAGGGAAGTCTCAAGGGTTGAACCGAGGACATGTGCAACCTCTACTCAACGTCAATCACCGTAAAACACTCTCACAATAACATTGCGCCCTTGTGTCTTTTTCGTTAGATCCTAAGGCCAGTTGGTATTTAAGGGAGTTTTTCCCTTATAAGCCATCAGCCCTTTTGGGCTTATTTCTAGCTTATTGAGATAAGCTGGTCACCCCTTTTTATTTTTCTTAAGTTTTAAACTTTTCAAAGTACCTTTTCTGATTTTTTCAGATTTTTCTAAATTAGTTTAATATTTTTTATAATATTTTTAGATTAAATCAGTTTTTAATTCATAATAAATAAAATAAAAGTCAAAAAAATATAATTCTTTTTCTAAAATTATTTTTTGAATCATTTTAGGCTTTTAATAAATAAATTTGCATTGTTAGGGTTAAAATTTTATAATTTTGATTTTTAAGGCTCGGTTTTAGATTCCCGTTATCGTTTTCGTGTTTTAACCTTAATTGCTTTCGTTTTTAGCTTGCTTTTATTTGTTTTTGCTGTGTTATGTGGTTTTAAAGGGAAAAAAATAATAGAATACAAATAAAAGATTTGATCATTCAAATCATGCGATTACAAACTTAATCACGATTCTTAATTCACGCCTCGTTGGGACTATGACCCGGGAAGGTTTTAAATTTTACTTTGGTTAAAAGTAATTTTTTTAAAAACCTTACAGAATACTTCACTCTTATTATTTGATTATCTTAGTTATATACTATATATGTATTAAGTAATTATTATTATTATTATTGTATATATATATATATATATATATATATATATATATATATATATATATATATATATATATATATATATATATTATAATTTATATTATTATATATATATGTATTATTTATTGTATACCAACGACCGTATATAGGAAGGAAACCCCAATTACGCCAATATAGGGATATCGGATGACGATATTCTATAATCATTATAATCATGGAGCCACTCAAAGTATCCACGCTCGCTCGCACGCGATATCGAACCTTTCGATATACGGCGTATCGACCTTTTCTAGAACATTATAAAAAGAAAACCCTAAACTTGGTGTTCAGAATGCAAAAGAAGATCCTTTAACCACAAGTTTGATCTACAGGACGATTTTAAGAAGCCATAAAGGTCTGCAAGTCGCCTCAAGTCAATTGGAAGCTCTGTAATCTTTATACTACGCTATACGCATTCGGTTAGCTGTTATCGTTTTAACTTTACTTTATCGTTCATCTTTGATATTGTATTTTGTTACTGCATGACTTGGGCTTAATAATTTGTTGGTATTTAGCCACGTTTATGATTTTTTCATGTTTGGGTGTCCATATTATTGTTTGCTTAATTCGTTGCATGTTGATTTTGTTTATCACTTTATGTTTTGTTTATGTTTGATTATGTGTATTAGATCTGTCTTCAACTTGATTAGTTTTTGATCGGACCAAGTAGATTAGAGTTTAGGATAGAACTACATACAACTTGTTTATGTGACTCTAGAATTATAGGACTGCAAATTTAAGCCCCAGTATCTTCCCTTGGTTAAGTGAATGGGTAGACTAAGAGGTGACTTAGGATTACACATAACATTCAGTATCGTTGAGTAAGTGCTTGGACGCGAGTACTACCAGCTATAGTAATATCGATTAAACATAGTGGGTAAGCCTCTATGAGTCGGTTATGTTTATGATCACCGTTATTATCTCTAGATAGATTATAATAAACTGTGTACGCTTAATTTGAATTAAGGTTAATTGTGACGGGATATTAACTTATATGGTTTAGGAGAGAAGAACCAGTAAGTACTTAGCGAATGATATAACCACCAATGAAGTAACCATAATCATTGCAACTAGACAATTCCTGTGTTTATTAGATGAAACTGGCTAATACGTTGATCCGTTTTTACATTTGTGCTACTGCTCCTTATCGTTTGTTTTTCAGGTTGTGTGTGTTTATTGCCTCACTTAGCGTTAGATTTAATCAGTAACTTGTTCCAGTCCTCTCGGCTGAAATCCCTCCTTTGCGTTAATTTCAGATTATTTAGGATTAATTTAGATAACTAAAATACTGATAGATTTAAGCGTTCACGCTCACTCTTAATGATCGACACCATACTTACCAACGAACCTTACAATGTGATGTGTACATGTCAGTTTAGTGTTTTTTTTTTTTTTAATTTTTTGTTTTTTTAGGTAAAGTCAATAAACATAAATAGTAAAAATTTGAAAATTCTTACCTGACACACAACTCGGCACATCAACATGGTCATCCCTATAGACTGAAATCGACTTATCTTTTCCCTGTTATCTCACCTAATGGGCTTGGCACATAAGTGTATTTATGTCTTTCCACTTTAACACCCATTTTTAACAAATTTAAACAAAAACTAATTATCTTTTGTATAAGTACAATGAATAACATAATACTTTTATTTAGTAAGGTAAACGTAAAGTGGGAATTTTGTATTCAATGAAAATCAATTCATTACCTTAGTTAGGTAACACCGAATTATTTTATTATTTATTTTTAAGATCTTTAAAGAAAAAAAAGGTTAAGAATTACTTTAATTAGTAAAAAATTTATAAAAATTCGTTTTTGCAAAAGTTATTAAAAGAGATTGGGTATAAAAATATACGTGTCAAAATTATAAAAAGTAAAACTTAAAAGAAAGCGGTGGTGAACCACACAAACCTAAGGGTGAAAACTAAAATTTTAAACCAAAGTACTAAACTAAAATTCTGGTCACTTTCACTTTTAGTTTTCATTCGACAGGAAACAAAGATAATGTGTTAGGCGACTAAAAAACTTAGACGACATCAAAGAAAAAAAAAACAACTACTAAAATAGTCTTTTAATCAACATTGTGCTCAATGTGATTTGATGTCAAAGGTATTGTGTTTTTTTCGGTTTGAATTTATCTATTAATCTAGGGTTTTTGCTTTTGGGGTATTTAAGTAATGGGTTTGTGTTCTTGTGCCTTAATTTATGTGGTATGGCTTATTTGTCGTGATAACTTTTGCTACGGTTTGGGGTTAATTTGTTAGATCATTGATAATAGTGGCGGTTAGCTTGGCGGCGAAGAAGAAGAGGTATGGTTTTTAATGTGTATTTTCTTCGAGTATGTGTTGTATTGATGTAGATTTTTAATGAATGTAAAAAATGTAATAAGCAATCAATTTATGCTTAGTTACATTGAAAAGTATTGTAATTTATGTGCTTAGTTTTTTTTAATCCAAGTGTTTATGTTATGCGAACAACCAAAATCTGTTAAGTAGTATCTTGCAACTTTTTTTACTACACATCTTAATATAGTGTTTCGTCTATCACAGTGGCCTAGAGCTTGCTTCAGTTAAGTAATAAGCTGTACGTATAGCTGGAGGTGAAGTTTGGACCGGTGTTCACTTTCGGGATATAAGGCGTGCACGTTTTGGTATGAAGTTCGTTGTACTCTTCTTCTACCTTGAAATATATTGAATGAAAAAATATGTGATTTTTTTGTTTGCATTCAAATTACTAGATGGGGCACGATGACTGAGTTGGGCTGGTCGGGCAATAGGTTAAAACAGGTCACGATCAGGTGGTTATAACGGAAGTGATCAAGTGAACATATAATCATTCAAAGTGGAACATTCCCTTAGTAGCTTTAATTTTTTCTTTTTATTTGGTCAGTTTTTGTTTATAACCAAACTGGTGTCCTTTTATTAGTTTCGGATTACATAAGTAGTTAGTATTTTAATATTTCAAACTAAATTATGATTATTTTAGCTGCTACGGTTGAGTCAAACTCAGCTACTACATTAGTAATGTCTTTAATATCAAAACATGACTTGAATGTGCCTCCCATTCATATTAGATGGTGTTTTGGATTGCTTATTAAATGTTTTATATGCTTAGTTTAAGTGTTTGATTTGTTGTTAGTTATCACAAACTTCCTGATATTGCATAGGTGTTAAAGGATCTAACATTGTTTATTTTCTCAGATCCAACAATGTGCAAACGTGGTATTTATGGTGTATCCATTTTAGAATCGAGTTAACATCAAACAGTGTTTTACACGCGTTACTCGAGTGTCATGTATGCCTGGACATAGTGTGCCCACCCATTCATAAGGTAAATTTAATGCATACATAGTTTGCTGGAAACTTATTTCTTTATGAAGGGTTGTACGGATTTGTATTGAACTTGCTTATGAGGAGGTTGTTTGGGATTGCTTGTTTAGACAACATAAAGGGGTGTTTGGATTTCGTATTAAGCATGCTTATAAAAGAATGATTGGGGGTCTTTTGAATATGCTTATCCTTTATAACTGTTGTTTATAGAAAACCCCTTCAGAAACGTCCCTTATATAAGTTGTTAATAAGCAATTGTAAACCGTCCCCCCCCCCCCCCCTTCAAGTAAGCAGAGTTACTATCCAAGCGACCTCTATAAACTGTAGGTTTCAATAGAAGCAAATCCAAAACAACCAAGTATTATTTCTCTAAAAAATGACATAAAACATCGGTCACCCATAACCTCTCTTGATTCTTTTGTGTCACCCATTTTAGAATGAAACTGTATCAACTATCTCACTTGATAATTACCTTTTCGGCCCCTCTGTTTGTTTATTTATCTTGCTGTATTGACAGGGATCTTTTGAAGTGGTGTAAGAGAATTGCAGATTTGGCTCCTATTTTTTGAAGATAATCTGCTGAAGAGGTTTTATATTAATATTGCTACAATGTTTCTTTGATCGTATTTATGATTTCAATTTTCTTTAATATTTTTGTTTGCAGGTTGTTGATGCTTTTCACAGCCTCTTCCCAGACAGGGTAAATTGTGTTTCAAAATTATGAAAGAGTTAGCAGCGATATGGGAATTACCAAATACATATTGCACAAGTAGCTCTTAGCCGCACAAAGAAGCCAGTGAGTTACCATTTAAATGCTACTCTGCAACATGTTATTAAAGTTCAATTCATATTGCGTCTTTTGCTTCTTATAATTATTTATATTTTTTTGTAAAGCTGTGTATTGATATCATGCCATGTGTGTTGGGATTGGTACGTTGAAAGACCGGTTGTATATGTGAAGTTTAACGAACCTGTTCTTGTGGTTGGTGAAACATTTTGTTTACAACAAAAGAGGGACCAGGCTAACCTGCAGAGATCATGAACCAGTGACAAACCCGACGCATATGTTAGTAAATTAGCCCTCATTTCAATGTCTTAAATTTCAGATTATCATATTGATGTACACATCTACATATGATACGTTTATCAATAGGTGTTCTTTAACTGCCATCATATCGGACCCCATATTTGAGGCTAAGACGTTTTTTTAAAAGGTGCTGCATATTTTACAAGTCAAAGCTTTTTTTATTTTTGACTTATAGTATTTTATAGATTGTTTCCAAATATATTAAGGTTTGTGTCATCTTGAAAGGGGCGTCAGAGGTGAAATTACTTGACTGAGAATATATAGAAGGAACTGGCTCATGTTGTTCATGTTTCAAATGTGCAGGTCTGCAAACAAGTACAAGAATTGGGTACTCTTCTTCCCCCAAGTTAATACTTAGTTTATTTATAGTGTGTGTACTATCATTTATTGGGTGTGTTAGAAATGGGCACTTTTTGGATGTATGCTATATTGGCTATGCGTAAAATACGCAAATTTTAGCAAGTCACTCAAATATAAGTTTAATTGTTTAAAAACCTTAATTAATTATATTGACATTCGATAAGAATTAGGTATAAGGTTCGATGTAATCAATGTTCTCTATCAAAGTAGCTATCGGAAATGGCCGTTTTACCAGAAAAATAGCAAACCGTACCATACTTAAAGGGGTGTTTGGGATTTCTTAGGATCTTATTTGATTTTTATAATCAAGAGGATAATTAAATCTAAACACTTTATTGAAAACTGCTTATTTGCTTAGTTTAGAAGAAATACGCACTTAGAAAGCATAAGGCATCAACATGTTTGTTTTCAAGCCAGATAAGCTCTTAGAGTAAGCAATCCCAAACACCCCCTAATTTCTCAAATTTCTTTGAAGATTAAAAAGTAAAATGTTTTTACCTGTTCACTTAAGGGTATATAGACAACTTCATTTTGTATAAAAGGGAGAGCCATAGGACTGTTACTATTCCAGATGCAAGAGTGTGACAATTTGGTCTTATTTAGATAGTTTAGTTTATGGTTTGCTTATATATAGTGTTGCACAAGACCATCGCAGGACTATTGACTATAGTTGGGCTGATGGTCAATTTGTTAAAAATCATTATACACATGATTATAATGTCAACTTTGCTTAATTATCCCTAGGTGGATTCAAAATATGATAGATTTATTGAATGAATCGGCCAAAGAGTGTAGGTTATCGATAATGTTGTAGGTTATCGATAATGTTGTAGGTTATCGATAATGCAGCAGCTACTCTAGCAGGCTTGATGAATTATAAGGAGTGGGGGTGGAATTTTGAGAGAATGCAATAGCCCGTGTAGAATGAAAAGTGTACTGTCAAAGACATAAAGGACTGGTTCATGTGTGGTAATATAGTTCCTCCTAGTTTAGGATAGAACTACATACAACTTGTTTATGTAACTCTGGAATTATAGGACTGCAAATTTAAGCCCCAGTATCTTCCCTTGGTTAAGTGAATGGGTAGACTAAGAGGTGACTTAGGATTACACATAACATTCTGTTTCCTTGGGTAAGTGCTTGGACCGCGAACTACAAGCATATAAATAACGATTAAACATAAGTGGGTAAAGCCTCGATGAGCTAGGTTATGATATGATCACCATTATTGTCTCCTAGATAGATTATAGTCAACTGTGTATGCTTAATTAGACTTAGGTTAATTGTGACAGGATTAACTTAATAAGGTTTAGGGAGAAGAACCACCTAAACTTAGCGAATGATATAACACCAATGAAGTAACATAATCATTGCACACATAGACAATTCCTGTGTTTTATTAGAATAAACTGGCTAATACGTTGTCCTTTACATTTGTGCTACCCCGCCTCTTTATCGTTTGTTTATCGGCTTGTATGTGTTTATTGCCTCACTTAGCTTAGATTAAATCAAACTTGTGCCAGTCTCTCAGGCTGAAATCCCCCCTTTGCGTTAATTTAAGATTAATTAGGATTAATTTAGATAACTAAAATACTGATAGATTTAAGCGTTCACGCTCACTCTTAATGATCGACACCCTACTTACTAATGAACCTACAATTGATCGGGTACACTGTCAGTTAGTGTTAGTTAATAGGTAAAGTCAGAAAAACATAAATAGTAAAATTTGACACAAATATTACCTACACACAACGACACATCAACATCGTCCATCCCTATAGAGAAATCGAGTTATCTTTTCCTGTTATCTCACCTCATGTGCTTGGCACATAAGGGTATTTATGTCTTTCCCACTTTAACACATTTTTAAACAAATTTAAAAAAAACAATAACTTTGGTCATAAGTAAATGAATAAATAATACTAAGAAAAATAAATAAATAAATCACAAACACCACCACACCTCACGATCTAAATCTACTACAATTCCTCATTATCACCAACATCATAACCCCTAATTATTAACAATCAAAATTATACAAAACCCCTATCACCCTAGTCAACTTCATCACTATAACCTCATTTGTAAATCAAAAACAAACTCCCATTCTATTTTTTTTATCAACACCCATATGTCTGCTTCTTTATCTTTAACCTACTTCTCTCATAAAGCCTACATATCTAAATGAAAATCACAATTGAATTAGTAGAAAAAATTAGAGAATATAGAAATGGTTTAGTGTGTATTTAGTTCGTCATTGTGTGTATTTCCCCATAAAGTAAACGGATTTTTCAGCAACGGCCACATATCAAAGTGGATATGGTCGTATAGATCTAGGTTGTGTATGATTTCAGTTTTAGATGTACCAATTAAGAGATAAAGCGGTACAGATCTGGCCACCACCACAAGTCGAAATGGATATGACGATTAGAGGTAGTGTCGTGGTGGGAGTGATGTTTGAGGATGATGGTTGGTGATTTTATATCAGAGGTTTTCTATGGTTATCAAAGTATATAACAATAAGAAATGATAATGGGTGTAGAGAAGAGATTATTTTGATGATAGCCGGAAAAATTGACCGGGTATGTGGTCGGGAAACTCGTCGAATATGGTTTCCTGAAAAGAGATGAAGAGTTTTTGTATTGTTGTATGAATATCGAATTATTAATCGAACAAAGAGATGAAGAGTTTTTGTTTTAGTGGATGTTGCTGGGTTTTGAGATAGAAGTCATTGATCTTTAGATGATTCAAAGTGGTGGATTATGTTCTTGTTGATGATTTTGTTTTAATTTATGTGTAAATTGTTTTTTGTACAGATGCTAGAAAGAACAAAAATTTATAAATGGTGGTGCTGTGCAAAAATAATGAAAAGAAAGAGTAATATTAGTTTAAAATTAAAGTGAGTATTAAATAATAAATTAAATATAAAAGTATAAAAATGTGTTAAAGTGGGAAAGACAGAAATACCCTCGTGGGCAAGGCACATGAGGTGAGATAACAGGGAAAAATAACTCGATTTGGCTATAAGGATAGACGGTGTGCAATAGTTTGGTTATAAGGATCAATTAGGCAAGAAAAAAAAGATAGGGACTGAATTAAGGATTTTACCTAAACCACAAGGACGAACAGTGTAATTAACTCTGGTATTTAAAACAAGAAAAATACTAGAAATCATGTTTTTATCAAAAAAATTATGTGGCAGTTTTGACCAGTAGCCTTAACGTGATATTCTGTAAAAATCAGTGGACTTTTATACTTAGGTAAAAATATGGGGTTGTAGAACTATGTCTTAACTTCGATTTTCCGGGTGGCACGCGTCGTGACGATACCCGATGAATTAATTAGAAAATAATCAGTAACGGTGTGTCATAATTACACACTAGAATTCAATCACTAATAACTCATAAACTTTGTATAGAACCTAGTGTTGGTATAAAAAGATAAAATCTAGAGGACACTTTTACTTAAAAACGGCCAGTTGAACCAGCCCTAACGGACTTGTAGTTTAAGAGTTACGGCCTTTTTTCGCGGGACTCTTGTATTCTGGAAATTACCAGCTTTGACACTTGATGGTATTTTTGCCATTTGACACCATTTACTTAAAAACCGAGCTGGCCAAACCCACATATCGGATTAATAGACTCAATTATCTTTCTGAGGATATAGAAACTGAATAATGAACACCTGCGGTTTAGGAGATATGGGCATCTAAAGTTGGGCTAATTCAGAAAATCCTAACAGCCATATTATTGGGCTTGCAATTATTTAAATTTTGACATTTTTGGCCCAATTGTCTTATAAACTTTATAAAACACCAAGTACAATGTATAATCAATATAAAAACTTTACAAGAATTCATTTTGCATTCATATGCGTTATATTCATAAACCTGAGACATATTAAACTTTTTATTTTCTAAACCTAAAAAGACAGGGTAGAAAATGCAAATAAAGAAAGTAAAGGGTAGGCGGGAAAACTAATAGAAAATTACACTCTAGTTAAAACAGAAACCCTTTAACTATTGAAAATGTTCAAAACAGACCCTACGATTTGGCTTATTATTGGCTTATCTAAAAAGTGAAATTTAGCAAAAGCTTAAAACTACAAAGTTAAACTTGAGCTTATACTCTACAACTTTAATAAAAGCACTTTGAACTTTTAACAACTGAATAAGCTAAAAATTAGCTTTTAATTCTGTGTTACAGAAACTAAGGATTTGCTTAAAAATTTCTACTTTTCTAAACTATGTCTTATATCTAGCTTATTTCTAAATGAAAATAAAAACCAAAAGTTGCTGAATGAAGCTTATATTATGTACTATAGATTTCTAAAAAGAAATAAGCTACAAGTTAACAAGATTAATAAGAAATTTGCTATTAAAAAGTGAAAGTTCAAACTTTTTACTGAAACTAAGCTAATCCTAATAAGCTAACTAGCTTATTACTAATTCCTAGAAACTGAATTTTTGCAAATAAACTCTCCTATGAACTTTGAATAAACCTAGATAAAAGGTTTTTGGTAAAAACAACTAGAACTTAGAATTCAAAAGAAAATAAGCTAGAAATCTCAGCTGCTACTATACCACTTTTGCAAGAAGATTTAAGCTAATCTAAAGCTTGGAAATGAAACTTAAAAGATTATCTATACTAAGCTAATGTAGTACTATTAAGATGCTTTATACTAAATTCTATCTCCTAAGTTCAAGTACTAAAAAGTGGCTAGAAAAGTGATAAGCATCAAACAGTATTAACTGAGTTAATACTGTTTATGCTGATGTATTTGGTAAATACTCAAATGCAGGCCAAGTTTCTAGTTTAGATCTCTTAAACCTACTCACTAAATGTATCTAAGTCTACATTAACCACACTTGAACACTAGAATGCTATAAATCTCTTAAATCTAAAATTACTTAACACTATAAACTGCCCTGGTGCTGGCAAGACTTATTAAGCTCAAAACTTTGCAATTCTACAAACTAATTCTTAAAACCTATTTAAAACTTGATTATATCACTTACATCAACTAACTCATGTAAATTTACTAACTAAATTTGACTTTAAGAGTCAAAAGCATCTTAATCCAAACACTACTTAACTACAACTGTCCAAACTATATTCTACTTAAAATCTATTTTAAAACTGAAAATGTTAAAACCTTATATCTACTCAAATTTAAACTCACCTACTTAAGCTAGTTTAGCAATAAAACCTACAGCTTATTAAGAAAAATAAGCTAGTTTATCAGCTAGCTACTTACTTATTATGACAGAATTCAAAAATATGACATTTTAATGAGTTCTAACTATAACAGCTGAAAATATTTGAATACCTAAACTAACTAGACAAATTTTGAACAGGTTTAATCACACAAAAGAAACAATACAATAAGCTACTAAAATAAGCTTCTAATGCTGAAATGAGATATAGAAAATGAAACCTGTGAATTGAAGTCTCTGATCCTAGCCACTCTTTTTGAGTGAGTGGCTTTAAAACACAAACCTAGTGGCACCTTGCCTCTAAACCAAAGAGCTATAAGCTAAATAAGCTCAAAATTGCTTATTACTCCATAATGCTTCCAATTTGAATCAAACTGAACTCACTTGAACTTTATTGAATTAAAATAAACAAATTCAGTATTTAGAAAGCCATTAACCAAATTTGAACAACTTTAGAAAACTAACAGAAGCAAAATAAGCTAAATTGAGCTTATTTCAAGCTTATTAGCTAAATTCAGCTTATTACATGAAAACTTAGACTCAAACACAATTCAATTTGCTTTATTACTTTTAAAAGAAGAGTACAAGATACAAAAGAAACAATTAGTACAACTGTATTGAAAGATTTAGAAAAAACTTAATTGCAATGATGAACAGTACACGAAATTGAAAATTACAAAGGAAATTTAACTTTCTCTAACTAAAAAAAACTCCAACTCTGAATGTTTAAGCTTCTATTTATAGAGAAAATGAAAAGAAGATGAGAACTTCAATCCTTCATAGCCGTTGGATCTCTTTTCTTTGAATTTAAGCCGTTGGATCCAATTTGTGATGTGTTCGAACCAATAAGAGCTCGCCACGTGTGCAAGATGATGTGGAGATGGTAAAATACGAGGTAGGGTTGAATAGGGAGAAACAGAGAAGGGATTTGTGAAGATGGGTTTGCTCGGGTTTTGGGCGGGAAAAGTGGTTGGAAGGTTGTTAGGGGAAAGTTAAACCCCGCTTTGTGTTTGAAAGTTTGGAGTATATACACAACTCGTCCCTCTGTTTCTTTCTATAAAGTTTAGTGTAAAATGAGTTTAAAGATTGACAATAATGGCCCTTGTAGTTTATTCAAACTTTGGCAGCCTTGTTTCCTTTCTTTAATATCTTTGATAAATTGCAAAACTGGCCCTTGTACTTGCTATCTCCTTTTTCCTCTTAATAAACCAACTTTCTAACTTTGACAACTTTGGTCCTTGGACTTTCAAAACATCCAAATGAGCCCTTGTAATCTTGAAACTTGTCAATATTGGTCCTTGGCACTTGATAATTGAGTCTTCATTGACTTTCTTCTCTTGATCACTTGTCTCTTCCGTTTCTTGTCGGTTTTAGTCGTTTTTGCTCTTTTTGACTTTAATATTCTTTCCTGTACATTGAGACACAAAAGCACACATATTTCTATCTTTTGGCATATTTTTTTGGCTTTTATTGGCGAAATCCTAGGTATTTTATATGTACAATTTAACATTTATCAGTGTGCAATAGTTTGGTTATAAGGATCAATTAGGCAAGAAAAAAAGATAGGGACTGAATTAAGGATTTTAACTAAACCACAAGGACGAACGGTGTAATTAACTCTGATATTTAAAACAAGAAAAATACTAGAAATCATGTTTTTATCTAAAAAATTATGTGGCAGTTTTGACTAGTAGCCTTAACGTGATATTCTGTAAAAATCAGTGGACTTTTATACTTAGGTAAAAATATGGGGTTGTAGAACTATGTCTTAACTTTGATTTTCCGGGTGGCACGCGTCGTGATGATACCCGATGAATTAATTAGAAAATAAACAGTAACGGTGTGTCATAATTACACACTAGATTTCAATCACTAATAACTCATAAACTTTGTATAGAACCTAGTGTTGGTATAAAAAGATAAAATCTAGAGGACACTTTTACTTAAAAACGGCAAGTTGAACCAGCCCTAACGGACTTGTAGTTTAGGAGTTACGGCCTTTTTCGTGGGACTCTTGTATTCTGGAAATTACCAGCTTTGACACTTGATGGTATTTTGGCCATTTGACACCATTTACTTAAAAACCGAGATGGCCAAACCCACATATCGGATTAATAGACTCAATTATCTTTCTGTGGAAGTAAAAATCGAATAATGAACACTTACGGTTTAGGAGATATGAGCTTCTAAAGTTAGGCTAATTCAGAAAATCCTAACAGCCCATATTATTAGGCTTGCAATTATTTAAATTTTGATATTTTTGGGCCCAATTGTCTTATAAACTTTATAAAACACCAAGTACAATGTATAATTAATATAAAAACTTTACAAGAATTCATTTTGCATTCATATGCGTTATATTCATAAACCTGAGACGCAACTTTACTTTTAGGTTGCTTCTAGGATTTTACTCGGCTTCTCGGCGCTTTATTCTCGTTATCTTTTAACGCTTTACTTAAGGTGAGTTTCGTAGCCCCTTTTTACTTATGTTTTTCTTAGGGGAAAGTGATACTCAATGATTTTTAAATGTTTTGTGTTGTGTTACACTGTTTTCATACTTGGACAATATGTGCGTTTATATGGCTATATGTGCATTACTATGTGTACCTAGATTGCGAGTAAGCAATTTATCTTTGGGAAGAGGCGCCCAATATATCTTTGGGAAGAGGCGCCCAGTATATCTTTGGGTAGTGGCTCCCAGTATATCTTCGGGTGGAGGCTCCTGGTGCTATTTGAGTTTAAATATGTGATTTGGCTTAGTGAGACCTAAGAAGATACCCTTTTGGAGTCAAGCATCATTATGTTGTCCTGGCATGTGGGATCCTAATACATTATGACTATGTTGTTGTGACATTTACATCGTGATGCAAGTCCCAGCTTGAATTCGATGTCGTTGTGACATTTTATGTTGAATGTTTATGTAGTAATTCTCTATTAAGTTGTACCAATGCTTTATGATAATTCCTCTCTGTCACGCCTAGCGTTTTCGCCTGAAGCGGGGTGTGACAGCTTGCAATCTCCCCTAATTCATCAAAGCTAACATTTTCCCTGTAGAATGTTTCTTAGGCTTACAATCTCCCCAGAAAGCGGTTCTTTGTTTGACTTTAATGTTCTTGCTTTTGAAGATCAGGGTTGCTGAATATGAGTATGACATGTACTTGAGCTTTCATCATGTATTTATCTTTGTCGATCTATGAATACGAGCATGTGGTATTGACGAAGCTGGAGAGAGGTAGTAATGTCATCGACTTATCCTGCATTTATAAGGGTTAGCAATAATTAACAGATATGAACGAATCATGTCTTTGTTATTTGTCTATGTATGGTTACTTTAACCTCTGGTTCCGTGAGGACCTTTTACAGTATAAATATTGTACATGTGATCAGGTAGATTCATTAAAAGAACCTCTTTGACAGGGTTTCCAGCTCAAAGTATTAGATCCTCTAACGCAGATGCATTAGATTCACCTTACTAGCTCGTTCTCTTTACCGAAACGCCTCAAAGCAGGCTGCCACACTAATAGTATTGTTACTATTAGAACAGTAAGAGTGAATCACTGAATTACTATTTCAATGATTGAGTCATCAATTCACATATACTGGATTACATTAGATTTCCACTTGACACAAGTTTGATTCATATAGAATCTCGCAAGTCACCTACCGCATTGTTGTTTGATGTTGAGACTAGAAAGATTTCCATTCATCACTGTGAAGTACTAAAGAGTATCACTATGAATGTTCTGGCAAGATCACAAGGATAATGCATAGGACTCTTAGATACCACTTGTTGGATTTTAAATTATCAAGTGTATTTTGATGTTGTGTCCTAGTGAGATTTATATTTGATCTATTTTGGCTCTTGACTTAGTGTGTGCATTTTGGTTTTGATACTCGGAGGCTGGAGTTGACTGCCACATATTCAATATCAATAATCTTGAAGTGAGAATCCGATAGATAACATGTGTATCTCCGTGAAAAATGAGACAAATATCTTTTGAGAGAAACTTGAATGGTTGGGAAGGGTTGTGCATTGCATCACTGGGTCCATGAAGACTTTCTTCAATACCAGACATCATCTTTGTGATTCTGATAGTTTATGTATTGATCCGGTTTGTGCTTAAATTGTATGGAGGGCTTCTTTCTTTTCACCCTTTATTCTTACATTTCTTTTTCAAACTTCAACCCCTTCAATGTTTACCAAGACGTCTTTACTATCATCATGTTGTGATTGTTCCGGTGATAACTCATGTCTTAGTTAACATTTTCCCTTTTCTCATTCTTCTCCAAATCATACCTAAGGACTTCTTATCTAATTATGGAATGTCCATGGGTAGATCTCTCTGGTTCTGATTGGATCATAGGACTTACACCTAACTTTAACCACCTTATGACTTCATCGACGTCGTTAGTTAATTGGTTGTTGGGTATAGTGATCGAGACCATAAAACCATTGAAAAACAATCAAAGTTTGATGTAAGTCAAGACATTTTTAACACTTTGAATTTTTATTTTTTTGAAATACTCCACATACACATATGCATCGATATTCGAAATTGTTACGTACATGAAGGAAAGAGTTGTGCACTTAGAGTCTTAAAGATCACATTCTTTTAGATCACATTTTAATTACATTATCTCCCCTTATCAAAAATAATAAATCTTTTAGTATTTTAGATACCAATTGATTAAAATAACATTTTTTGAAAAGCGTGCGGGGAGAAAAATGTTTAAGCATGAATTATGGAACATTTTTCTAATTTCTCCCCCTCAACAATATATGTAGGATACCACTTAATAAAAATTTACACTACGTGTAAAAAATGATATGACACCACAAATATGTTGAAGATGAGGGATTTGTAACACACATAGTATCACTACTAGTATGCTAAACCGTTCATCAGTGGGCGTTATCCGAAGATAAATGCAAGAGTATGTGAGTATACCCAAATTAGTATGAGCACCGGGTATTTTATAAATGACATTGAAGTACCACTTTTAAATTTCACTGTATGCTTTGGATACATATAATTTGAATTTTATGAGATGTATCCAACAACATTAAAAGGCTTTTGGTTTTAAAAGCTCCCCCTAAAAAATTGATCCACACGAAAAGACATTGTTTAAGAAATTGATCCACTTATAGAATTATTTGAGGAAGGGAGTGTTGAACACACAATTTTGAGAGATACCACTTATTATGAAAAGAATTTTGACAAAAGTTCTTCTTGAAAAATTGTGGTCAACAGTTTTATAAACCAATGTTAGAAGATTTCTCTTTTTTTCTTAAAGTAAGCGCACTGAAGCGTACACTCCCTTGTGACATTTGCGCCTGCGTTGTAATATGATTTGATTACAAGCCATTGTCATGAGCTCAAAACTTTGAATGTTTTGTTTCATTAGCTCAAGACCAAGAAGATTGACCTTCTCGTTGTTAGGATAAGTTATCTTTTAAAAAAACATTTTCCTTACATTAAAGTCCGAGTTACAGTCTGAGGTAACTGTAAGTGATCCAAGAAAATTAGAAATGACATGTTTTAAAGCGTTTGAACTCTTACTCGAACTTCATTTACATACTCATGTCAATGTTAATCGACATTTCTAGGTACGTAAATATTATCGATTCCAAGAGACATGTCGAGAAGATGCTTTTTGGTATTTTTGAAAAATTTCAATTTAGTGTTTTCTTTTTCTTGGTTTTATATTTTTGTATTTTGTTTTTCAAAATCATTTATGAGCATGTTTTATGTATATTAAACAAGAAATTCATTTGGCCAAATCTCCAGTTTTGCTGGATCCAAACATCTCATATCGAGTCATCTGACAAGGTACTGAAACCTATCTTGCGACAGAGCTTTAGTAAACAAGTCAGCTAACTGGTATTCAGTTCTGGTAAAGAATAATTAAACAAATACCCCTTTCAACTTGTTCCTTGATAAAGTGATATCTGACATCAATATGCTTGGTGCAGGAATGCTGAACCGGGTTGCACGAGATGGTTATAGCTTCCTTAGAGTCAAAAAAAAAAAAAAAAATACAATATGTATTTTATCAAAATAGAAGCCATAATCTGTCAGTTGAGTTCGCATCCAAAGGACCTAAGCACAACAGACAGGTAGAGATGAGGCTTCAGCTATTGACATTGACGTGCAGTCCTACTTCTTAGAAGACCAACTAACGAGCTTATCACCACCTAGAAATTGTCTTCCACTAGAACAACTTTTTCGTGTATCAAGAAAACTTGCGTGATTAGAGTCTGAAAAAGAAGTTAGTTTAAAACCGATGTCCTTATGATACCTAGAGTCCAAGTGAATGGTATTATTGAGGTACAGTAAGATCTGTTAAACATCCTTGAGGTGGCTTTTTATTGTCTCGCTGATAACGTACACAATAACATGTTGCCTGTACTATGTCCTTCTACTGTTGTTAAGTACATGAGTGATATTTGGTGCCCTATTTGTCCATTTGATCAGATTCTCTCTCATAGAGATACACTAGTGATGTTTTAATCTCCAAAAAAGAGTGTCAGCTCTTTGGAATTGAACAATGCATGATTATGGACCAAGGCTTGGTTACTTAAAGCATCTATATTTATGCTGGTTCCAGCCTTAAATCTTGTTGCTTTATACTTTTGACATCCCTCATTGCGGATGATTATAAAATGGTAACTTATTAAATTGTATCGGATTAAAGATGATTGGGAGGCTTTAAACCATTGTGGTGATGAGGTCCCATGGTATTGCACGGTGTGGTTCATCGTATTGTAATCCCTGATAGCCTTTTACACTATGTTGGTCATTAGAAAAAGCCTTGAAAACACAAAAATAAACTGAGCTCAGTGGGATGTTGGTATTGATCCAACATAAACCTGCCTTCGAAGCCACTATTATGTGATTACATCCGGAGCTCACGGTTAACTTTTTCTTGAGTGCTCTTACTCTTCAAAAGATTTTGTAGTATATTCGGCATTTAGCAGGTAGGAAGGGGTACGCCCCCCCCATCTTTGCATATTAACGACTCTCATTTACAGCCTTTGCAAATAAAAGGACGACTCGAAGTATGCATTGAAAACGTTCTTTTGGCCGGTGCCCGTCCTCTACTAAGTGTGTATTAAAGTTAATTAATTTTGTTCAAGAATGTTAGAAGGTCTCCAGAAGATTTACGCGATATCATCATGGTAACGGTTCGGTTAAAGCTCATCAATTTCAGATTCAAGAATACTATTGGTGTGAATCGTTTGCTTGACTATTGGAAGATGCCTACTAACTTTAGGCTTTATGGGAACTGATGATTTTCTATGGATGTCGTCATATTTTCTACCCAAGATCATGTGGAAGGTATCTTTAGAGTTTGTTATCCAAGAAGGGAGTTCAGAATGAGAGTTGTACTTTTTTTTCCTTCGACAAGGTTTTTCCCATTGGATTTTCTTGGGAAGGTTTTTAAGGAGGCAATCTCATTTTGATCGTTATCCTCCCTATATTTGGTTAGTTAACATTGCAGCTTGGAAGTTATATAAGTCAAATTGGGACGTGTCTTAGGCTTTGTGTCACACACAATGTTAGTTTATCAATTTGAGGCATGTCTCATCGGTTTTTGGTGGTAGTTCAAGCATTTACTTGAGGTTAATGTGGAATTTCAGCCACATTCCATTGTACTTAACTGATATGTGATTAATATACTTTACCGAGGTAACCCTTTAACCAAAAAAAAGTACATGAGTGACCCGACCATGCTATGATATTTCGTTTAGACTACAGGTGTTCCACTCAAGTTAGCATCTAGGGGTTTAGTAGGCATTGGTGAACCAATGTTATTACATGAGGTCATACCATGTTTTTTAAGTATCTCTTGAGCATACTTAGCTTGGTTTATAAAGATACCACGTAGGGATTGGTGAATCTGAACTCCTAAAAAGAATTCTAGTTCTCCTATTGTGGACATTTCAAACTTGTTGTGCATTAGTTTTATAAACTTCTTAGAAAGATTTGGGTTTGTAGACCCGAAAATGATATCATCAACGTAAATTTGCACAAGCAATATGCCTTCCCCGTGTTTAATTATGAATAGAGTGGGATCAATAGAACCTTTAGAAAAACCTTTGGATATCAGGAAGTTGGAGAGTTCATCATACCACGCTCTTGGAGCTTGCTTGAGTCCATAAAGTGCCTTTTTAAGATGGTAGACTTTGTCAGGATGATGTGGATCTACAAATCCGTTTGGTTGAATTACGTACACTTCTTCCTTTAGAGGTCCGTTAAGAAAAGCTTTCTTGACGTCCATCTGGTGGACAAGGAATGATTTGTGTGCAGCATAAGCAACAAATATCCCAACTGCTTCCAATCGAGCAACTGGTGTACATGATTCTTTAAAGTCTATTCCTTATTCTTGATGTATCAACATAGCGAGAGGATGACTCTCCCACTTCATGTACCGGTGTACCAAAAGGGTTGATAAATTTGTCTTCGTCAAACATTACATTTTCTGCTTGATTAATGTTCTCATTAGCATTGACAATTGGAGCTTGAATTGTAGGTGCAGGTGTTGTTTGAGTATCTAATTTATTTGAATCTGCAACAACGGTTGTTGAAGTAGAGAAGTTATTTTTTGTTGTTGTTGTTGTTGATGTTTACCGGATGCATCAACAGTAGTATCAGCGAAAGACTTCAACATAACTTGAGTAGCTCCATTGAAATATTCATCGAACATCAGACCAAATAAAATTTCCAAAACTTTGAGTGACGTTGTTACTGTCGTATCTGCTATAGGAACATTTTCTTGACACTGGAGTTCGGGACTTAAACTGTTATGTTCAAGTGCTATTGTCTGACATTGTGGTACGAGGCCTGAGCTGTTTTGATCAGACATCATTTGTGGCAATTCATGCATCGCCTTTCTCTTGTTGTATACTCTGTATCCTCTTGACTGAGTAGCATACCCCACAAAAATACATGCATCACCTTTTTCTTTCATCTTGTCAAGATTCTCACCATCTCTGACAATGTAGCATAATAAGCCAAATATGTGAAAGAATTTTAGGTTTTCTTTCGTTGATTATGTGATATGGTGTTTTTTCATGTTGAGGGATTACGAGTGAATAATTTTGGGTAAAACATGCAGTTGCAATTGCTTCAGCCCAGAAGAAAAGTGGAAGTTTAGTGGCGCATAGCATTGTTCGAGTAGCCTCAACAAGAGTACAGTTCTGTCTTTTGACAATGTCGTTCTGTTCAAGTGTTCGAGCAATTGACGTTTGGTGTGGAATTCCTTCTTTTGAAAAGTATGCTTGTAGAGTCTTAATTAAAAATTCCGTGCCTTTGTCAATTTGCACTGTTATTACTTACGCCTGAAGTCCTCTTTGAATCATTCCAAGAAAATCAATGAGAACGTCTGGTGTTTTGTCTTTGGATCTCAAGAAATGAGTCCATGTGTATCTGGAGTAGTCATCGACAATCACAAGAATATATGTCTTCCCATTTATACTTTCTACCCACATTGGACCACATAAGTCTATTTGTAGAAGGTGTAACCGTCCTTTTAAGCTTGGGGTAGTTTTAGTTTTGAAAGAACTACGTTTAGCTTTCCCCAACTCACAAGAAGAACAAAGATGATCTTTGATGAATTTCAATTTTGGAAGGCCAGTCATAATATCATTGTTTAAGAGTAAGTTGATGGTATCAAATTTTAAGTAAGATAAGCGTTGATGCATGCTTGAGACGCTGAAGCTTTAGCTCTTACGCAAATTGGATTAGGAGAATTTGTTTCTTGAAGAGTGATTGAGTAGAGATATGTTCCTCGAGAGCATGTGAGTAGATCATTGCCTTTTAAATCACGAATATGACACTAAGATTTCCAAAAAGAAACTTTCAAATCTGAATCACAAAATTGACTAACAGAGAAGAGATTGTGATTGAGCCCTTCGACGTAGTAAACCCGTTTGATTGTGACATTTCCTTGAACCATGTCTCCATATCCAAGAATCAATGCAAACTTGATGACATCAAATATTTGATACTTTTATATGTCAAATTCCCGCATTTAGTGCCTTGCTTTATATCAATTTTATATGAATTTGGTACTTAACTTATTTATTTTGCGAATTCAAGTAATTAAAGGCATTGGAATGGAAAAGATGCAGAAAAACAGCTTTTTATATCAAAATCCGCATTAAGGAAGAATTACGGCGTAATTGGCCCATATGGATTACGCCGTAATTAAATATTATGACATGAGAAATTATGCTGACGAAGAGATTATGACGTAACCTTCCCGCAGGAGTTACGCCGTAAATATTTATTGCTGAAGATATTGATGATGACTAAGGGTTATGGCGTAACATGTCGAAGTAATTACGCCGTAACATATTTTAATACTAATTGATGGAATGTTGCGTCAGAAGGTATACGGTGTAACGTGGTCGATGCCGTTACGCCGTAATAATGACTCATCACAGGGATTAAAGTTGCGCAAAAATCAGGAAGCTTCAATAATAAACTATTATTATCAAGAAAGATGGGGGACTAAACTCGTACAAGACTCAAACTTTGTAATCACTATGGGACGAATGAATTCATCCCATTCATTCGGACCCTGGTGGTGATAGCCGACGGATGAAAAGAAGAATAAGGGTTGTTCGCAGCCTGGTATAGGGTAACCCTTCGGGGTTTGCCTTGGCATTCGACTAGGGGACCGAGGGTACTAATTTAGCACAGTTTGTAATTATACTTCAATTTTCTGTGGTCAATTTAATTTAGCTATTTTGACTTATTGGGTTTATCAATATGATTACAGATGCTATGATTATTTGTTATGATTTATTATTTGTTCATTTGCATTTAATCAATTAACTATCTTTTTATCATTAATTTATGTTGTTATTGTTTTAAGAGCACCTTTATTAGTTTTTGTAGAATGTTTTGAAATCCTTGAAATCTCTGCTAGGTTTTGATATGAGGTTGAGTATGTACGAGGTTTGAATGATCCGCTTAACCTTTGTACATACGAGTGATTATAGGTTTTCCAACACTTGTAGTTGTTCGACCTATACCCATGAGGCGAGCCCTTAGCATTAAATTTTTGGTTAGGAGTGCGAGCTAATAGGAGACCACCTGTTAGATAAAGTGTATCTCATAATTAAAAGGAACCCTTAATGACTGTAAACTGAGAATATGTTAATTTTCATTGCGAGTCCATTCCACTCAGTACACATAGGTTAGGTACAACTACAAAACTAGACTTAACAAATTTAGACCCCTTCTAAGGTTATAACTAGACATTGCATATAAGATTATTGAATGCGGTTTTCCTTTCTGGTTGTCTGTCACTATACCAATTCCCTTTTCGACAACAAGGCTTACCACCCAGCATCTTGTCACACCCCGCCAAGGCGGAAACGCGAGGCGTAACGTCATGGGTATCATCACAACATAATGGTGTCAACAATAGAGAATGTCTAAAATGCATTATATTAAAACCAAGTGTTATGACGACACCAAGCACAAGAGGGGTCTTGTATTAAGGTTAATCGCACACACAAAATACATAGACATGAAAATAAAATCTCAACTAAACATCACAACAAATCAAAATATCCGAAGTACGAAAATCTGTAATGAAGACTCTAGAAAAGAAGACTTAACCATGCAATTCCTAAGGTCTCTCTAGCCACAAATCTTAACACCCTTAACTTCGCTACGCTCACCTGAAAATGACGCTTAAAATGTCAACACAAAAGGTTGGTGAGAGTCATAGGTTTACGACACACAATTCAAACTTTCAATTAATTACCGTGATTAATAAAAACATAACATGGCAGGACAGTTAAGCTACTATTATACAGGCTAACATGCATACGTACAAGACAACCATAACTAGGATGGAACGTGTCCCACGATCCAAGCCAAAAAGTACGTCTTACTGTCATGGGTAGGAACGTTACCCGAATCACTCGTCATTTAGGTAGGAATGTTACCCCCGATCCAAAGCACACAACATTGTATCAAAGTAATGGGTAGGAACGTTACCCCCGATCCAAAGCCACAACATTTAGCACATAACATATAATAGCTACATAAAAGTCCATGCGTTAATTAAACCACATAATCACAGTAGTTAAAACATTTTATGACCTTTGTATCATTTCCATCCCAAGAAAACAAAGTAAAATGGGACTATGAAACTCACCTGATGCTCAGCTACTTGACAGAATCTTGCAAACAATCTAAACACAACAAATACACAAGTTACACTCGGTTAGGCTAAATGCCCAAACCAATGTAACAATCACATGATGGACTTCTAAACCTTACACTCAGTTTATAATCCTTTAAATACATCTCCCTTATCATTTTCATACCCTATATAACCTTGACCATTAACTTTCAACTTTTCAGTTTCTGGCAAAAATTTATAGTCACTTTATGACCACAAATAAAATACTAAAACACCTAGTTGATGGTTCTCTTTACATCCACTAGCTCTCCAATGAGTTATGAGCTACTGTGACTTTTTAGAAAAAATAATATTAAGTGGAACTATTTTATAAAAAATCATCATTACAAAGTACTCAATTCGGATCTGAAAGTACTCCAAAAAGTTTGACGTCCTTAAAAATACTTAGAAAATGTTTTAACGCTAGCCCTTCGAACTGGAGTTAATAGACACCTAAAATATGACCTCTGATTTTTGGCTAACCCTAATTCAAATTTTAAATAGGGGTTTTACTCCCCGAAATTAGACCCAAATTTGACCCGAATTTACTGTTTTGACAACTTTTTTTGCGAAAATCATTAGAACCACTTCCCGACCTCGAAATCAATCGTGGCCAGACTTTTTGAAAACTAGACTCGCTGAACTTATTAATGAACATAAGATTGATGATAAAACACGTTACCATCATTGAGATATCAATCGAACAACATGACCTAAAATTCTGCCCAAACCTAATTCCTATTTTACCGCGTTCTAGACCTAACCGATTACAACAAAACGCTTTTAATTCATTCCTAATCACTTCTAATTAGTCTAACATCATTAATTTACAGAAAATATGAAAAACTCTAATTCCATCAATTTATTGTTACATTAATTTTAAAAAGAAGATTAAACAAAAACTTAATTAAGAATATACCTAAACCTTTCACTCGAACACACACGAAACAACACTTTGAATCTTGATAAAAAAATATTTTTTTCTTCTTCTTGGGGATTTCGGCCAGCCAAAGGGAGAGGGAAAGAAAAAGTTATTTAGGGTTTTATTAAATTTGTATTTATACTATCTAGAGTCTTAATTGTAGTCAAATTAGTTTCATTTTTTTTCTTATAATCGGCCGATTAACACCCCTTTTATTTTTTTAATTATTATTAATTACATATTAATCCCCCTTATTTTTTTATTTTTATAAAAACTCTTTTTTAATTATTAAACCTTATTAATTTAGTAAACCTTTTAAATAAAAACTAGTTTTAAACTTAGTAATTATAAATTTCATTTTAAAGTTTTACTTTCTTAAATTTGAAATACTAAAGCTTAATTAATTTAAATACTAGACTTAAATCAATACTATGAATATATTATAAACTCTTACGCTCATATATCAATCATTCACCAAACAATACGATAACTCATAAATTTCATGCTATCATTTCCATTGTCACAAAAATGTGAACGAAATAAAATAGCTACCATAATCACAACACAATCACTAACAGATGAACACGCATCACAGATTGATATCAAATACTTATATAAGATCACATAAGCACACAATTATAACACATAATAATCCTTTAGTCAACTCTAACAGTTTGACTAACCTGCTCAAGTCATGGTTGTCATAGTCTCCCCTCCTTAGGGAAATTTCGTCCCGAAATTTAATCGTTTCTACTATTAACAATTTTGCTTACCCACACGAGAGTACAAATAGCAGCATAACAACTAAAAGCGAAGAGAACATCCAACTACATGAGTCTCACCCGTTCTTGAGGAAACTCGTCAAAAACCTTAAGTTGTGTAAAAACTTGGTCCATAACTCAACCCCGCAACTCATCAAACAAGAACTGTCTTGAAATTAAGTTATGTGTTGTTACAAAGCTCAACGTTTTTGAAGAATTGGCTCAACTTCAGGTTTACTCAATATATAACTTTAACCAAACCACCTTAGAACATTTAAGGGTGCACTGAAGTCTGCCAGTAACCATATGTATCCAACTTTACTTAGTACTTCCAACGATAGCTTGCTCAACGAGCTAGTGTGGATACTTAGTTTTTATGAAATCCTCATGACCTCGCATCGAGTTCCAATGGACTTTAACTATCGGAATCCTACTATGCTTCAAACTTTTAACCTCACGATCGATAATCTCAACAGGTTCTTCAACAAAACGAAGAGTGTTTGTCTGTCTTAATTCCTTCTAAAGGCACATGCAGATTTGCATCCGCCAAACACTTCTTTAGATTTGACGCATGAAACACATCAAGTACACTACTCAATTATTAAGGCAATCTTACTCAATAGGCTATAGGACTGATCCTTTCCATGATCTCAAATGGTCCTACATGCCTCGATGCTAACAAATCTTTCTTTCCAAATGCACTACACCTTTCCATGGTGACACTTTCAATAACACTTAATCACCAACTTCAACTCTAAAGGTTTAAGCCTATTATTAGCATAGCTCTTTTGTCGATCTCTTGCTGCTTTGAGCTTTTCCTTTGTCAAGACTACCTTATCAGTCGTCTCTTGCACCAATTCCGGTCCCATCAACCTACTTTCTCTAATTTCAGCCCACAGAACGGGCGACCTACATTTCCTTCCATACAGTGCTTCGAACGGAGCACATTGAATACTCGAATGGTAACTATTATTATAAGAAAATTCAGCTAACGGTAGGTGGACATCCCAACTGTCACCAAAGTCGATCACACACGCCTTTAACATATCCTGCAATATCTGAATTATACGCTCATTTGGTCCATCCGTCTAAGGTTGATAAGCCGTACTAATATCCAATCGCGTCCCTAAGGCTTTCTGTAATATTTTCCAGAAACCTTGAATTAAATCTTCCATCATGATCTGAGATGATTGATACTGGCATTCCATGCCCTGCTACTATCTCATCAATATAAATCCTTGCTAACTTCTCCATCTTGTAATCTTCTTGTATTGCCAGAAAATAGGCTGACTTAGTTAGTCTATCGACTATTACCCAAATCGCATCATGCCCACTCTTTGTCTTAGGTAACTTGGTGATAAAATCCATGGTGATCTTATCCCACTTCCATTCGGGTATCTCGGGTTGTTGCAATAACCCCGAAGGCCTTTCATGCTCAGCCTTCACCTTAGAACAAGTTAAACATTTGCTAACGTAAGTAGCAATGCCCCTCTTCATTCCCGACCACCAGTACATATCTCGAAGATCATGGTACATCTTATCCGCTCCAGGATGTACAAAGTACCTAGTCTTATGAGCTTCGTCCATAATTATCGTTCACACACCTCCTACTAACAGTACCCATATACGGTCTATAAAATATAAACTCTCATCTTCTCTCCTTTCCATCTATTGATCCAAACCATGTAGCCTTTCTGCAAGTACATTCTCTTGCTTGAACGCCTCACCCTGGGCTGCTAGTATCATTCCTCTTACTCTAGACTAAATAGTCATAGCCATTGCTCGTACACGTCTAGGTTTCACTCGTTCCTTCCTACTTAATGCGTCTGCCACCACATTCTCCTTACTTGGATGGTAGCGGATCTCACACTCATAGTCACTAAATAACTTAATCCACCTCTTATGACGCATATTTAACTCTTTCTAATCGAATATGTGTTGAAGGCTCTTATGATCCGTATAGATGACACTCTTTGTACCATACAAATAATGCCTCCAAGTTTTAAGGGCAAACACAATAGCTCCCAATTCTAGGTCGTGCGTTGTATAATTCTTCTCATGGATCTTTAATTGTCGTGATGCATAGGCGATTACCTTGCCTCTTTGCATGAGTACACAACCTAATCCTTGATTTGACGCGTCATAGTAAACTACAAAGTCTTCTAGTCCATCAGGCAATGACAATATTGGTGCATTACACAAATGGTCCTTCAAAGTCTAGAAAGCTTCCTCTTGTTCCTTGGCCCACTCATACTTTTGATTCTTCTGTGTCAGTGAAGTAAGGGGTTTAGCAATCTTAGAAAAAATTACGATGAAACGTCGGTAGTAACCTGCCAATCTCAAGAATGATCGTATCACGGCTTGTGTCTTGGTACCATCTAAATCATCACTGCCTCTATCTTACTAGGGTCCCGACGTGAATTCCTTACTGTGTTAACATTGTCCGAGAAAATGAATTTCTTGTTAGCCTAGGAATCACACTGATAAACTTGACAAACAACTCTCCATCCTTCACAACTCCCAACAACCAACTTCAACATAGCAACTCATGTTCCTCATTAGACTTTGAGTAGATCAAGATATAATCAAATAACACAATGACAAACTTGTCTAAATACGACTTGCACACCTGGTTCATCAAGTCCGTGAAAACGGCTAGTGCATTGGTTAATCTAAAAGGCATAACCGTAAACTCAAATGTCTATACCACGTCCTAAAGGCAGTCTTTGGAATATCTTCTTCATGCACTCTCTCAACTGATGATAACCAGATTGAAGATCTATCCTAGAGAAATAACGCGAACCTTGTAACTGGTCGAACAAGTCGTCGATCCTGGGGAGATTCATGGTGGTCAGCTTTTGCAACTCTCGATAGTCTATGCATATTCAAAATGAATCGTCCTTCATTTTGAACAACACAGGTGCTCCCCATGGAGAATGACTTGGTTGAATAAAACGTATATCAACGAGTTCTAAGGGTTACAAATTTATCGAATAGGGTAGCGAACGAATATCGAATCAAAGGCTAGAAAACATATAAGGGGCTTCACATATGCAAATAGATGTGGATCAAATGACATAAGAATCCTTAAAAGAAATGATCGAATATCTATACCGATAGAAAACACAAACAAAAGAGTCAATAAAGCGTACCAAGACAAAAGGAACACATATCAAATAATGATAAATACGAAAGTTAGAATTCTTATACTAATAATCAACTTTACTCGAACGAACCAACTAAATACCGTTTTTATAAAAATTCATTTTGAAACAATAAAGACAGTCATTTAAAAAAAATCATAAAAAAGTCATGTTAAATATAATCTTAAAAAATCGTTTTAAACATGGTTTTCATAAAAAAAATTCAAGAGATAGTTATATAAAAGGTGTATCGCATTTTACCCATATAAATCATTTTAAACATACTTTTCATAACATAAAATTTATCAAAAACAAACATATAAAAATGTAAAGATTATCTTAAACATAGCTTTGACACTCAACCAATACCCCATTGTTTTCATAAAAATCATTGTAAATGTAGTTTTCATAAAAATAAAGAGACATTCATATAAAATTGCTTATCACAACGTATTCATAAAATCATTTCAAGAATAGTTTTCCCCAAACACCATCAAGATATACTTCAAAAGGATTTTCATAACTTGACATCAATATAAAATATATTTCTCAAACAAAGGACATCGTAATACCAAAGGGATTGTAAAATACCGTAAAGACTCTAACACAATTCTATTGCCTGAAAACGAAAGGAAGTACAAGGAACCATATAGTCAGAATAACAGTGAAACGAACATGTACCATAGAAATTCATACGAAAACATTACGAACCAAAAGAAGAAAGTAAAGACTCATCCGTACTCACGATCAAAAGAACAACCATTGAAAAGCGTCGGTACTAACATGCCGCAACATGTTACGAAAACCAAAGGATATATAAAAATGGAGTAATGATCCGCACTAATATGTTAGGAACAATTAGTGCTTAAAAGAAAATTTTAATACTCATAAGAGTAATCAATGCAACGAAAGAACCAATTAAACGCACCAATATCCAAAGAAACAGATCCAACAACCAATATACATCAAGACGCCGAATAGAAAAGTTAATTCATCCATACCGACATGGTACAAACAAGGAATGCTAAAATGAGGGTTATATATTAGAGCGAACAATTGAGCAGACGAACAAACTCAATAACCATAATAATAGTAATAACAGGTATCCGAGGTATCCACAAACGATAGATAGGAGGAAAATTTACTAACTTCCTAACTATTCATAATACAACCGCACATAATATAATATCTTACAATACCAACTAACAAGCAAACACCGATCAAAGCAATCATGGTCACAAGTCTACGTTTGTAATGCCTTTATAATTATGTTGGCCACCCATAATTATAAGTGCATATTTTCACACGTGTACTTACTTCCAAGACTACCCATCTCAATGATAACACACATATATGCACATACACCACATTGCACATCTTAAACCACTCCAATATAACATAGAAACGATGCTCCATCAAAACAATATTTATTTATATATATATAAAATTGAAAACGACAGAAAGAAAACGAAGGTCTCGAAGTGCCCAAAAGACGTAATATCCAAAAGAAATCATTGATAGCAACGTGTCGAGGTAAAAGACGAGATAAACTTATGTTGGGCCTCGCTTGGGTTTGACTTTGCTTTTGCAAAAGTCACCCGACTTCGCGGGTCCAAACCAGCTACGATCATCCGACAGGAGATCTGAGTCTGCCTCCTTCTTCGACTCTTCTAACTACCCTTCCTCTTTCGGTTCCTTGAGAGGCTCCTCCTTAATTGGCTCCTCTTCTGGATCTTTTGATGTCGAGTTGCCCGTATGTCAAGATAGAACTCAAAGAAAGCAAGAAAATAAAACACGCAGATAACTAAACACATAGATCCTATTATGCAGCTATATGAAGGACTTATAGGTTATAATCTAGGTCAAACCACCTACTTTTCTATAAATAATAGCTCTGATACCAATCTGTCACACCCCGCCAAGGCTGAAACGCAAGGCGTAACGTCATAGGTATCATCACAACACAATGGTGTCAACAATAGAGAATGTCTAAAATGCATTATATTAAAACCAAGTGTTATGACGACACCAAACACAAGAGGGGTCTTATATTAAGGTTAATCGCACACACAAAATACATAGACATGAAAATAAAATCCCAACTAAACATCACAACAAATCAAAATATCCGAAGTGTGAAAATCTACAATGAAGACTTTAGAAAAGAAGACTCCATCATGCAATTCCTAAGGTCTCTCTAGCAACAAATCTTAACATCCTTAACTTTGCTACGCTCACCTAAAAATGATGCTTAAAATGTCAACACAAAGGTTGGTGAGAGTCATAGGTTTACGACACACAATTCAAACTTTCAATCAATTAATGTGATTAATAAAAACAGAACATGGCAGGACAGTTAAGCTACTATTATACAGGATAACATGCATACGTATAAGACAACCATAAATAGGACGGAACATGTCCCACGATCCAAGCCACAAAGTATGTCTTACAGTCATGGGTAGGAACGTTACCCGAAGCACTCGTCATTTGGGTAGGAACGTTACCCCCGATCTAAAGCACACAACATTGTCTCAAAGTAATGGGTAGGAACGTTATCCCCAATCTAAAGCCATAACATTTAGCACATAACATATAATAGCTACATAAAAGTCCATGCGTCAATTAAACCACATAATCACAGCAGTTAAAACATTTTAAGACCTTTGCATCATTTACATCCCAAGAAAACAAAGTAAAATAGGACTATGAAACTCACCTGATGCTCAGCTACTTGACAGAATCTAGCAAACAATCTAAACACAACAAAAATACAAGTTACACTCGGTTAGGCTAAATGTCCAAACCAATGTAACAATCACATGATGGACATCTAAACCTTACACTAAGTTTATAATTCTTTAAATACATCTCCCATATCATTTTCATACCCTATATAACCTTGACCATTAACTTCTAATTTCACAGTTTCTGACTGAATTTTGTAGTCACTTTATGACCACAAATAAAATACTAAAACACATAGTTGATGGTTCTCCTTACATCCCTTAGCTCTCCAATGAGTTGTGAGCTACTGTGATTTTTTAGAAAAAATAATATTAAGTGGAACTATTTTATAAAAATTCATCATTACAAAGTACTCAGATTTGGATCTGAACGCACACCAAAAAGTTTGACGTCCTTAAAAATATGTAGAAAATGTTTTAACGCTATCCCTTCGAACTGGAGTTAATAGACACCTAAAATATGACCTCTGATTTTTTTCTAACCCTAATTCAAATTTTAAATAGGGGTTTTACTCCCCAAAATCAGACCCAAATTTACTGTTTTGACAATTTTTCTTGCGAAAACCATTAGAACCACTTCCCGACCTCGAAATCGATCGTGGCTGGACTTTTTAAAAACTAGACTCTCTGAACTTATTAATAGAAATAAGATTGATAATAAAACACGTTACCATCATTGTGATATCAATCGAATAACACGACCTAAAATTCTGCCCAAACCTAATTCCTATTTTACCGCGTTCTAGACCTAACCGATTACACCAAAACGCTTTTAATTCATTCCTAATCACTTCTAATTAGTCTTACATCATTAATTTACAGAGAACATGAAAACCCTAATTCCATCAATTTATTGTTACATTAATTTGAAAAAGAAGATTAAACAAAAACTTAATTAAGAACATACATAAACCTTTTACTCGAACACACACGAATCAACACTTTGAATCTTGATAAAAAAATATTTTTTTTTCATGTTCTTGGGGATTTCGACCAGTCAAAGGGAGAGGGAGAGAAAAAGTGATTTAGGGTTTTATTAAATTTGTATTTATACTATCTAGAGTCCTAATCGTAGTCAAATTAGTTTTCTTTTTTTCTTATAACCGGCCGATTAACACCCCTTTTAATTTTTTTTTTCTTAATTATTTTTAATTACATATTAATCCCCTTTATTTTCTTATTTTTATAAAAACCCTTTATTAATTATTAAACTTTATTAATTTAGTAAACCTTTTAAATAAAAACTAGTTTTAAACTTAGTAATTATAAATTTCATTTTAAAATTTTACTTTCTTAAATTAGAAATACCAAAGCTTAATTAATTTAAATACTACACTTAAATCAATACTATGAATATATTATAAACTCTTACGCTCTTATATCAATCATTCACCAAACAATACGATAACTTATAAATTTCATGCTATCATTCCCATTGTCATAAAAATGTGAACGAAATGAAATAGCTATCATAACCATAACTCAATCACTAATAGATGAACATGCATCACGGATTGATATCAAATACTTATATAAGATCACATAAGCACACAATTATAACACATAATAATACTTTAGTCAACTCTAACGGTTTGACTAACCTGCTCAAGTCACGGTTGTCACACATCTCACAATAATCTCAAAAACTCCAAACTGCTTTCTTTAATGCTTTCTTAGGTAGAAAATAATTTCAATTAGACAGTTAGAGACACAAACCGTTTTTTGGGTCTCCACCCGTACTTACCAATCACTACACTATACACGATAGGGTACACTGTCTTTAGTGCGTAGGAATAGTCGAGGTAGTTAGAGTTTTATAAATGTAAAACCCGGCGTAGTTTTTATTAAAGGAAATTACGCATTAAGTTTCTGGCGCCATTGCCGGGGAACGGTTTTTGTAGTTTTTGATTGTTCGATTGTTGTGTATGCTTGAGCTTCTATTCTTCTCCTATTTTAGAGTGCTTGTTTATGTGAAATAAATCAATAAAAAAATTTCGTCTCAGATTTGGTTATGGCGTAACTTGGTAGTGCTTGTTGCGGCGTATCTCTGAACTAGGTCTGGGTCACCAAAAATAGTTTGGGCATTGCTTGAACCTTTAAAAATATTTTCTAATGCCGCCTGTATCTAAATATTAAGCCATCCAACCTCGATGTTTTTATTCATGTGATATTCATGAGTCAATTATTTGCCATTAATGTGTGCTCCTTTTCTTTTGCTCAGTTTTATTACACATTTAATACACAAGGTTTGTTAGTGTGCAGGATGAGCATTATGAACCGATTGAGGAGATGACAAGAAGATTAGACATGTGTGAAGATGTCCATGTAAGCCTGTGAGGGAGGCTTGAGTTTAACTTAAAGACCCGTTTCAAAAGAAAAGTGCTTTTGGGAGACAACCCGACCTATCCTTTTAGTTTAGTTTAATTCTTTTTTGTATGTAGTTGGTTTTGTATATTTCTTACTTGGTCTTGCTGGTTCTCACTACAAGGGATGGAATCCGACGTCTCCTTAACTCGTTTTATGTGGTTGATTATTTGCTGATATACAACACGTTACGGCGTAACTCTTATAGTTACGGCGTAATCAAAGTTGTTACGACGTAATTCTTCCTAAGGTTCCTATGTAATTAAATCTAATAAATCTTCAAAAATTAGCAACCACATAATTACGACGTAACACATCCCATGGGTTACGCCGTAATCCCTTCCTGCAAATCATTAAAATGTTTGAAACTTTACAAAACCGTGTATATTGGTAAATGAACTTTGTAGGTATGTTCGCTGGAAACCCTCACAAGACTTCACCCGTCCACTTGGGCTACCAAGTGGTTTAAAAGGCTTGTTGCATACGCTAAATGCAACCGTGATTCCTATGAAAGTAAGTTAGGTTATTTTGTATAGTTTTGTATACTTTGTGCTATTGTGCTTTTATCTAGGTTTGTGATTTTGATATTAGTCTTTCTTGCAGTTATATAGGTAATGCACATGATAAGGTGCTAGGATGCTAATCAAGCTGTAAGGAAGCATCCCGAACCGGTCTAGTCAGATGCTTTACAGGATATTGATGGTGCTTGTGATGGTGGATGTTGCTCGAAGAAGCAGACTTGGATCATGGCTTAGAGCATGTTGTCTCTTCATCATGCTGAGCAAATCCAAGGGAGTAATCCGTTCCATTTCTAACCCTTCCTATTTCAATTTTATATACTTAAGTTTGACACAAGTGGGGGGAAGAGATTTGAAATAAACACCCATTTGATTATATTTGCCTTTATTTTTCTAGTTTATTTTGAAAAATATTTCATTAATAAAATTTTGACATGTTTTTCATTACTTAACTAGTTAAAACTTTACTGAGCACACCTAACTTATAATGCAATTGTGTGAGGATAAGCCTTTCCGTTTTCCCCTTATACATAAATCCAATAAAAATGAGTGTGCCGGTGGTTGTAGTAGACTTTAAAACTTGGCCTGTAATATCTTTTTGAGACCACCAAAATAAGCATTGCACCTAGTGTAATCGGTGTAGCTGTGATAAAAGGAAAATTTTAGGATTAACCCTAAATAGCCTATATATGTTTTGTGTATATTGATTTTTACACTGATTAGTCAATCCCCCTGTTAAACCCTTTGTTGCACTCATCTTTAGTTTAAGATACCCCTAGTACAACCTGTTGAGCCTTTCCTTTCATTTTGTTAAATCCAAATATATGTTGTTTCGTTACACCTTTCGCCTAGCCTACCTTGTAGTTTCTTTAGTCCATGATCGGGGAGTTGCTGGTTTATTTTGGTTTCACTGAATAGAGGGTATGTGAAGAAAGTCGGGTTCTGATGACAGTTAATCTCAAGTAGGGGGATACTCATGTATATATGTGTCTGTATTGTAATTTTTATTTCATTGTATCATTGTCTTGCATAAAAAAAGAGAATAAAAACATGCAAGCAAGTGTTTATTATAGCTGATAAAAAATTATAAATCAGCTTATATGTCGTATTGTGGTAGTATTTCCACCTTGTCCAGCTGGCGATGATTTCGTCTTTATAAATGGGTAGTTCTTATAAACCTGTGACATTTCTATCTCTCCTTTCTATTATAAGTCTATATGTACAATGAGGGCATTGTACATCTCAAGTGGGGGGAAGGAGATAGAAATGAGGTATTTGGTGAGATTATGTACTAATTTGGCCCAAAATTTTAAAATTTTTTAGCACATAATTTTTATTCATTGATGATGAAGGCCGAGTTAATGCGACTTTCTTGCCTAGTTTATGGAGATTATGATGCATTACACTATATTTCACACGCATTAACTCATGTATTAGGAAGACCCCTTGACTCTTAACCCTCGTTTTTATCTTATGGGATTTGAATGCGACCAGTGACGGGGAGATTGTAGACTTAGCAAACTATTTGTTTTGTGTTTTTATTTAGCACCAATTAAATGTGCACCTATGCCTAATCCCTAACCTCTGGTTTTACTCGAATGAGGGACTTGAATGCAATCATGTATGTCTATTCCATCGTTATGGATGTGTATATATGGTTTGTCACCCTTGTTGGTGTAACGCTTTTGGTGAAAGATTAAAAGATCCATACCCTATATCATTCTCTATCCTAACCTTTGGTTTTGCTCGAATGAGGGAGTGAGCAATCATACGTGTCTCATCCATCGTTATGGATGTGTATGTGTGGTTTCGTCACCCTTGTTGGTGTAACGCTTTTTGTTAAGACTATATTAAAAGAATGATTTACCTCGTAAGCCTTTGTGTTATGTCAACCCATTTGCCTTTTTGAACAGTTGCATCTAGACTCTAGTAGTGGAGATTAGTATCCTTGCCAAGCTTATGATAAAATACTCGCCATGACTGAGCAGTTGAGTGATCACCAAAAATGAAACATATTGATTAGTGAGAGTATAAGTGTGATTTGTTTTTCCTTTCGTAAGGTGCTCAGTTTGGAATTTTCTAGCATAAGTAATTTTTAAATTCATATCTTCCTGGATAACTAGGAAGATATCTTTTTGAGATTTATTTAAAAGGTTCTACTTGAGGACAAGTAGAAGTCAAGTGGGGGGATATTTGATGACATCAAATATTTGATACTTTTATATGTCAAATTCCCGTGTTTATTGCCTTGCTTTATATCAATTTTATATGAATTCGGTACTTAATTCATTTATTTTGCGAATTCAGGTAATTAAAGGCATTGGAACGGAAAAGATGCGGAAAAACAGCTTTTTATATCAAAATCTGCATTAAGGAAGAATTACAGTGTAATTGGCCCATATGGATTATGCCTTAATTAAATATTATGACATGAAAAATTATGCTAACGAAGAGATTACTGCGTAACCGTCCAGCAGGAGTTACGCCGTAAATATTTATTGCTGAAGATATTGATGCTGACTAAGGGTTACGGCGTAACATGTCGAAGTAATTACGCCGTAAAATATTATAATACTAATTGATGGAATGCTGCGTCAGAAGGTTTACAGCGTAACATGGTCGATGTCGTTACGCCGTAATAATGACTCATCACAGGATTAAAGTTGCGCAAAAATCAGGAAGTTTCAATAATAAACTATTATTATCAAGAAAGATGGGGGACTAAACTCGTACAAGACTCAAACTTTGTAATCACTATATATATGGGACGAATTAATTCATCCCATTCATTCGGTTCCCTGGTGGTGATAGCCGACAGAAAGAAAAGAAGAATAAGGGTTGTTCGCAACCTGGTATAGGGTAACCCTTTGGGGTTTGCCATGGCGTTCGACTAGGGGATCGAGAGCACTAATTTAGCACAGTTTGTAATTATACTTCAATTTTCAGTGATCAATTTAATTCAGTTATTTTGACTTATTGCGTCTATCAATATGATTATTGATGTTATGATTATTTGTTATGCTTTATTATTTGTTCATTTACATTTAATTAATTAACTATCTTTTTTATCATTAATTTATGATCTTATTGTTTTAAGTGCACCTTTATTAATTTATGTAGTATGTTTTGAAATCCTTGAACTCCTTGCTAGGTTTTACTGGATGACCAACATTTGTAGTTGTTCGACCTATACCTATAAGGCGAGCCCTTAGCATTAAATTCTTGGTTAGGAGTGCGAGCTAATAGGAGACCACCTGTTAGATAAAGTGTATCTCATAATTAAAAGGAACCCTTAATGACTGTAAACTGAGAATATGTTAATTCTCCTTGCGAGTCCATTCCACTTATTACACATAGGTTAGGTACAACTACAAAACTGGACCTAACAAATTTAGACCCCTTCTAAAGTTGTAACTAAACATTGCACATAATACATTACATGCGGTCATCCATTCTGGTTGTTTGTCACTATACCAATTCCCTTTTTGACAGCAAGGCTTACCACCCAGCATCTTACAATAATCTCAAAAACTCCAAACTGCTTTCTTTAATGATTTCTTAGGTAGAAAATAATTTCAATTAGACAGTTAGAGATACAAACCGTTCTTTGGGTCGACACCTGTACTTACCAATCACTACACTATCGTTACTGCTTTCTTAGGTAAAATAAAAAACTAGTTAGACAGTTAGAGATACAAACCGTTCTTTGGGTCGACACCTGTACTTACCAATCACTACACTATACACGATAGGGTACACTGCTCTTTAGTGCGTAGGAATAGTCAAGGTAGTTAGGGTTTTATAAATGTAAAACCTGACGTAGTTTTTATCAAAGGAAATTACGCATCAAAACTAATCATTGCCAAAGCGCACCGTATCCAGAAATTTCTCCACAAAGTTAATTAGAAGCTTAAAATTTCCCGTCATGTGCTTTGTGCGCCCAGAGTCGAAAATGAACATGATAATTTCTACGAGCTGCAAAATAACTAGAAGACAATGGAGTATTGGAAAAATTAGATCCCTTAAGAGACGTGGGTTCCTAAATAAGAAGATCCTACTGATAATGTCACAGAATCTCCACCAGCCACACCACCAACAAAGACAAAGAAAAAGCGAGCTCAGAAACTTGTGAACAAGGTAATTAAACAGAAGATCAATTAGAAAAAGGCTGTCATGCAAAGACTGACTAATCTTGAGCAAGTGAATCATGCTGACGCCTTGTAAGAATTGGTTCAAGCAAATGTTCTTTATGTCCTCCTCCACACCAGTAGACACTCTCTCAGAATACGAGATGAAGCAAAAACTATATGATATGATGCAAAAAAGCTGCTCAATTCTTGCTCATGACAAGCACCTTGAGTTATACAATGCTTTGATGAACTTAATGGGTGTTGATGGAAGTGCTACAAAGGGTGATCTAGATTGTACGCCATCTCAACACAAAAGATCTCATGATGATCAGGATCCTCCTAAAGATCGTGAGGGGGAGAAAAAAAGTAAGAGAAGGCGAAAAGATGTTGGTGGGTCTTCGTCCAAGAAAGGTAAAGCTCAAGAGGATTCTCCACACTATGAAACAGCTGAAGACACTGAAGAACCAAGACAAGTCGATGTCCAAGCGCATGAAGTACAGACTGAAGAAGTACTTAGTAAGCATAATCCTCGTTGGTTTTAGGAATCAAAAGAGGAACTTACGGTACAAAGCTTGTTTAATGAGCTTGTTGTTGTTGAGGATGAACCAGAGGAACACGAACTTATAATTGATTCAGTTTTATTGTTTGGCAAGTGTATGAAGAAATTCCTCAACAAAGACAAGATTACAAAAGAAGACTTGGAAGGTCCAGCATTTGAGCTCATAAAGAAGAGATTCAAGAACAGTGTCGAGCTCGAGTACGGCATAGAGCAATGCCATCTTGCCTTAACAGATAAGATTGATTGGGCTAATACTGAAGGAAACAAATTTCATAACGATCTGAGCAAACCTTTACCATTGACAGTACCTCCTGGTAGAAAGAAAATTCCAATAAGCTACTTCTTCAACAATGACCTGGAATACCTGAAGTATAGAAATAAAAAAAAGATGTATGTTTTATCAGTGACAAAGATTAAGGCTGCCAGATATGAGGATGAAGGAATTGAAAAAATGATTACGTATCTATGGAGCCCAAGTATCCAAAAGTACAACAGAGATGCTAAGTTGGGAATTCACTATTAGGATCCTAACCGACAATAGTTTTACAAGGAAAATATTGGACACACATCACGACATGAACTCTACTCAAAGCTTAACATAATCAGCGTTCAAAGAATTAAAGTTGACAAGCAGCATGGATATGCTTGGAAGAGATAGTGGTCAAGAGAAAATATCCGAAGGACTACACATTTGCTGAAGCCAACTTCCCAAATCTGAACCAAAACGACATTGAAGATTTGTTTATGCTCAAGATTCACAACATCAATGGCGTGGATGAATTTGATCTGGTTAATGCTCTTCAACTTTGTTAATACAAATAATGCCTAAAAACTTTATTTATATTTTTTTGACTCCTCTACGTTTTGAAGAAGACAAAATGTAAAAACATTCATGATAAAAATAAACGTTTACATGTTATTAATCGTAAACTTTCATTTCGACATAAATCACTTAAGGTATGGATAAACAAATCATTAAATATGATTAGTGATCAAGAAAATAATTATTCTTCTTAATCATCACATTTCTACAAAACTAATTTTACAAAAATACACAAAATAGTTTTATTAATAAAAATAATGTTTTATTTAAAAATATAAAATTTAAATTCAGTTCCCCCCCCCCCAAAAAAAACAGAAACAACATACCAGGATCAACCTTCCCCACAAAAAGAAAAAAATCAAAGCGTCCGTCTAGGGGCAGCCCCCAGATATATCTAGGACCACCGGGACCGCCACCAGATGACCGTTGGATTTATTTTGCTATAAATACTGCACTATTTTTAGCAGAAAAACACATTTGCATGAATTTTTAGTCATCTTTCTCTCTCTAAAAACCTTCTTTCTCTCACTAAATCTCTTGATCACTAACATTGTTTAATCTTGTTTCAAGTGATCAAATCTCATCTTCTACCTTCTTCCTTCTTCTATCAAGTGCAAAAGAAGAACATTCGTATTCCCCAAGAAATAAAGTGTTATAGGTTAATGATTTCTCCTCTCTTCTTCTAAGATCCAAAACTATATTTTGATTATCTTATGTGATTATGTAAGTCGGATAGTATGTAAATCCAATATTGCAAATCTTGTGATTGTGTAGTGCTTGTGTAGTGGTAGATTGGTTCTAGCTAAGATTAGGACTCGACATTTAGCTTAGTGTCAGAAAATAATGTAAGCGACGTGTAAACGGTTTTCTCTGCCTGAAAGGAGCTTGTTGACATAGTGAAATCTCGAGTCGGATACTCGAAGAGTGGAGTAGGGCAAAGAAGAGCTTTGTAGCCGAACCACTATAAATCTTAGTGTCTTGGTTTATCATTCTTTCCCTTATCTCTTTATATTGTTTGTGTTTCTCATTTATAGTTTGTATTGATATTACGAGTAGATAGTTATATTGATTGGTTCATATTGTTGATTGATTGAACATATACTCAAATCTAACAATTTAAGAAGTAAAATTTTAAAACGCCAATTAACCTGTAAACTATTCAACCTCCCTTCTAGTTTCCACAATTGGTATCAGAAGCCGAGGTCACTCAAGATTTTTAAAATATATTGTATTTTAAAGCTTGGATCGATCTATGGATTCCGACAAATATCTAGAAGGGCAATCCATGCAAAGACCACCACTCTTTGAAAGTGATAGTTTTATTTATTGGAAAAATAGATTCGAAACATATGTTAAATCAAAAGATCTTGATCTTTGGCATGGTGATTTTCAACCTATTGAACAAAATCCGGAAACCAAACTAGATGAGGTTATCCCTTTTGAAAAACAAAGTGATGATCTTAAAAAGAGGCTTGCGAAAAATAACGAAGCCAAAATGGTTATTTACAATGCTTTGCCAAGAAAAGAATATGAAAGAATTTTCATGTGTAATACGGCAAAAGAAATTTGGAAAACTTTGTTAATCACCCATCAAGGTAATAGCCAAGTCAAAGATAACAAGATTGACCTTTTGGTACAACAATATGAACAATTCGTCATTTCTGAAGACGAATCTATAGATAGTGCTTTTGCTAGATTTAATACTATTATTACTAGTCTAAAAGCTCTTGATGAAGGTTACTCTAGCAAGAACTATGTTAGGAAGTTTCTTAGGGCTCTACATCCTAAATGGAGAGCAAAGGTCACGTATCTCTTGATGAACTCATTGGGAACCTAAAAGTTCATGAGATGATCATCAAGAAAGATCCCAAAATAGTCAAAGCCAAGGGAGAAAGAAAATCTCTTGCTTTAAAGGCTAAGAAGGAATCTAGTGATGAAGAATGTTCGACTTCCGGTAGTGAAGACGAAGAGTACGCTATGGCGGTTAAAGACTTCAAAAAGTTTTTCAAGAGAATAGGAAGATTCGTAAGACAACCACGGAATAATAAAAAGACGTTCCAAAGAAGCCGAGATGACAAGAATGGCAAAAGTGATAGGAAATATTTTAGATGCGGTGATCAAAATCATCTTATTAGAGAATGTCCAAATAACCACAGAAAGCAAGAAACAACAAGAGCATTCTTCAGAGGGCTCTTGGAGTGATAGCGGCGAGGAGAGATGAAAAGCTAAAGACAAAATATGTCTCATGGCTCATGCATCTAGCGAGGTATGTTCCGAATCCTCTTACTTTAGTGTTGACTATTCATCAATAGATGAGTTTTTTAGATAGTGAATATGATAAATTATGTAAAATGAGTCTAAAAATAATCACCAAGAACAAACGCTTAAAAGCAATTAGAAGAAGTTTAGAAATTGAACTAGTGGGTATAAAGAAAACGTTGTCTAAACTCGAGAAAAACAATGGAGTTGACCTCGAATGTACAAAGCGTCAAATACTTAAAATCGACAACGAAAAACTTAAAGAGGATGATTTTAAGCTAACTCAATTTGAGAAGAGTACACACAATCACCAGAGATAAATTGGGTCTAGGGTTTAACTCATTTGAAGCATCATCTAGCGAGACTAAGGAAATAAAATTTGCAAAACCTCTGAATAGAACGTCCTCTAGTGGAAGCTCCCAAAGCATTATGGGCGGCCCCCATAAAGCACAAACGACCCCAAAGCAATTGAGGGACCGCCTGTCTGTTCACCAGATGTCAAAAAATCTATTTCTTTTCAAAAATCCATTTTACGTCCTAGGACCAAAAATATAAATGGTAAAACAATGTTAAAATTCCCGTTGCTAGTGATAATGAAGTTAAACAATTTTATAAACCATCGTTAAAACTTAGAGTTGGATTTTCTAAACCAAACTTTAGGTAAAAAAACTCCACCTTCTAGGAGAGTCAACAATTCTTATCCTCAGTCTAAGACACCTCAACCAAAAAGAAATGTTGGTCGACAAAATCAACCTCATTAATATCCTGTAACTTGGAATAACTTCCAACCACAAAGTTACATGCCATGGGGAATGTTTTATCCATTTCCACATCCCAATCAAATGCAACAAATGCAAGGGATGTTTGGCACTAACAACTTTGGACTCATGAAATAATGGGGACCAAATGTTTGAGTTGTTGTCGTATATAAATAGATATGCCTTAGAGTTGACTTAGAAAACACATGACGGGCAACCGAAAGCTCTTTTTAACCTACAAGCATACAATGGAGGTAACGTCATTTTTGGTAGTAATCTACGCGGTAGATAATTTAGGATTTAACTTGCTAAGTGTAGGACAAATATGTGATAGTAAGTGTAAGGTTATATTTTCTGAAAATGATAGCAAAATAGTTAAGGACGGTAAAGTCATAGGTAGAGGTATTAGGAAGAAGGGCTTATATGTGATGAAATTAGGAACTAAGCTCGAAGACAAAATTTATCTTGCAACGATTGATGAAAACTCTACTTTGTAGCATACGAAGTTAGGTCACACTAATATGCGTCTCATTCAATTGTTAGCATCTAAGGAGTTAGTTAGGAATTTGCCTAAGCTTAAGTTTGATTAACATTTTGTGATGCTTGTAAATTGAAAACAACCCCGCTAGTTACAAAGTAAGAATCTTGTTCTCAATGACTAGATGCTTAGAACTTCTCCATATGGATCTCTTCAGTCCATCCGCCGTACAGAGTTACGGAGGAAACCTCTACACCTTAGTAATAGTAGACGACTATTCTAGGCACACATGGACAAGATTCCTTAAAACTAAAAACGAAGCCTTTGAACAATTTGAAATATTTAGTAAGAAAATACAAAAAAAATTAGGATGTTCTATAGTGTCAATTAGGACGGACCACGATAGGGAATTTGATAATGAAGTGCAATTTGGAGAGTTTTGTAATGCCAATGGTGGTATTACACATAATTCTCTGCTCTACGCACTCCACAATCAAATGGCATGGTAGAAAGGAAAAAGAGGACACTACAAGAAATGAGTAGAACCTAGTTGATTGAACAATCGTTACCACAAAAGTTTTGGTGTAACACTGTAGATACTTCAACTTACATCTTCAACTAAATCCTAAATTAGAGTCATATTAGGAAAAACACCTTATGAACTCTTGAGAGGTAGGAAACCTACTCTTGATTATTTTAGAGTGTTTGGAAGCAAGTGCTTCATATAAAACACCAAAGACTATCTTACTAAGTTTGACCCAAAGTCATACGAAGGTGTCTTTTTAGGTTATTCCCAAAACAGAAAAGGCTACATCATCCTTAACAAACACACCATGAAAATTGAAGAATCACTCAACATGTCATTTGATAAAACTCCTCCACCCTCTAAGACATCACCCTTGGTGGATGATGACTTAGATGAAGAAGAAGAAGCAATTAAGGTTACCGAAAAGAAAAACCTAAAAAATGACATTGAGGATGAAACTTTATAAATTGACGATTGTAGTCATTTAAGGAATCTAAGAACCATCTCTTAGGATACGTCATAGGATACCTTAAACCAACGAACCCTTAGGGTCTCATGTCAAAACAAAAGTAACTTCTTTTGTTTTATATCAACTATAGAACCTAAGAATGTGAATGAAGTCTTAAAGGATGAAAGTTGGATTATTGCAATGCAAGAAAAATTAAATCAATTCATTGAAAATGATGTTTGGGAGTTAGTACCACATCCTAAGAGTTTGAAAATCATAGGAACTAAGTGGGTCTTTAAAATAAGTTAGACGAGAACGGTGTTGTATCTCGTAATAAGGCTAGGTTAGTCGCCCTAGGTTATAATCAACAAGAGGGCATCAATTATGATGAAATTTATGCCACGTTTGCTAGGTTAGAATCTATTAGGATTTTATTAGCCTATGCTTGTGCCTTAGATTTTAAACTATTCCAAATGGATGTAAAAAAAAAAGTTGCATTCCTGGAATGTTTTATCTTGAGGAGGTATACGTGGCACAACCTCCGGGATTCATTGACTTTGAAAAACCGAATCATGTTTATAAACTCAAGATAGCTTTGTATGATCTCAAACAAGCTCCCAGAGCTTGGTATAATAGATTGAAAGCTTTTCTTATTAATCATGAGTACAAAATAGGAATGGTAGATAACACGCTCTTTACAAAGAAGAAAAGTTCAAATCTCATCATTGTTTTAATTTATGTCGACGAAATTATATTCGGTTCGACTTATCAAGACATGTGTATGTCTTTGCCAAAATTCATGACATTGACGAGTTCGAGGTGAGCATGATGGTGTTTGAACTTAACTTGTTCCTTGGATTATAAATAAAAAAATGGAAGACGGTATATTCTTTAATCAATCTAAATATATTAAAGAAATGCTTAAGAAATTTGGCTTAGAAAATTCTAAACCAATGAAAGCACCCATGTCTTCCGATATGAAACTCACGAAAGATGAAGAGTGTGAGTCCATAGATAGTCGAAGTATTGATGCATGTAGGTTAGTTTACTCTACCTAACGAGCAAGTAGGCCCCATTATCATGTTTAGTGTCTGCCTTTGTGCACGCTTCCAAGAGGATCCCAAAACCTCCCATCTTGAAGCGGTTAAGCGTATCTTCCGATACATTAAAGGCACTATGCACTTAGGATTATGGTATCCTAAGGGGACCGGCATAGAAACCATAGTATATTCCGACTCTTATCATGCGGGAGATTATGTGGACCGAAAAAGCACTAGTGGTATCTGTACATTCGTAGGATGTTGTTTAACATCGTGGTTCTCAAAGAAACAAACCGCTCTTGTTATATCCACGACCGAAGCCGAATTGCTATATCCATGACCGAAGCCGAATACGTAAGCGCTGGAAAGGCATGTCAACAAGCACTATAGATGAAACAAGCTCTTATCGACTATGACATTCGACTCGATGACGTTTCGATCATGTACGACAATAAAGGAGCGATTGAACTTAGCAAAAACTCGGTGCAACACTCACGGACTAAACACATCAAAATTCGCCACCACTTTCTTCAGGATAATGTCTAGAAATGACATATCTCCATCGAAAAAGTCTCGTCCGAAGGTAATATCGTCGACATCCTCACCAAACCTCTTAAATGTGAATCGTTTAATTATCTTTGCCTTGGTTTAGGAATGATGGAACACATTCCATAAATCGTTCTCTTATTTTCTTCTATCTCGATTCTAGTCGTTGTTCCATTCCGTGTCGTGACAACTTAATCACTTCATCTGAAGTATTTTAAGCATTTTTAATTCACGAAATGCAAATTAAAACGTCACTCTTTCAAAAAATCTTGGTCCAATTCTTTGTCCAAAATCCTCCACTAGAGGCGACCCCCTGATTAAATCAGGCGGCCCCCATATTGATATGGGACCGCCACCAGTCGGCCTATTATGTCTGTCTCCTTACTTTTGTTAAACACAAAAACAAACACCCCCTCTTGTGCAGACATGTGATGAAAACACACAAAAACCACCAAAGACTCTAAATCAACCCTTAAATCTCAAATTGAAGATCAAATCATCATTAATAATCACTCCTAATATCACAAAGATCATCAATTGTTAGTCATTCCATCTATTTTCTTCTTAATTCGTGTCTAGGGTTCATATTGAACACAAAATCAAAATTGGAGATTTTCATTTTTCTTTTGTTTGTATGCAATTAGGATTATAATAACACAATGTATAACTAATATGCTTCCCGTAGACATAGAATTTGCATAATTGAGTGTGTTTGTCAAAAATTTTGATATGAACAAAACCCCTAATTTCTTTCAAAATTTCTCACGTTAGGAACACCAAAAAAATGTTTTAATGCATTGTTAATACACTTTAAAAACGTTCTTGCATTCATGCATAATGATCTCATGACCATCAATCAAGATACATAATCAATATGTATTTTTCAACTTGTTTGGATGAGCCAAATTAAATTAAGGAGTGTTTGGGTTAACTTATAGGTTTTTATTTTAGAGTCGAGTTAACCGCAACTCCACATCTGTTGCATATAGTCACACACTACACATCCTTTTGAAGGATAAGTGAAAATTTAAAAAGACACATACTAAAATCCTCTTATTATTAACTAGGTAAAGAAGATGCATACAATTGATGAGTAAGTCCTTACAACAAAACTCTATATACACCATCCTCTTAAAAGATGTCATCTCCAAGAATATCTAATCGAACAATTCATGAAGGTAGAATCATTGATACTACATTCAATTCGGGTCTATTGATATTAGAACCACTAATAAAATGATATCTAGACACTACACTAGGAAACATGTCACAACATTAGTAAAGAAATAACTAGGTTAGCACGCCTTTCTTCCTGACTAATCTCAATTCATTTACTTTTTGCATTTATTTTCCTGTTAAGATTTCAAATCAATTCAAAACCATTTTCAAACCTGTGACACATTTCAAATTAAAACTAATACAACTTAGCTCTTGGGACGACCTCGGATTTACTAAATCCGGCACAACATACGACCGGGTTCTCTGCCCGTTTGTGCGTGTAGACACCGGTAGACGAGTTTTATAAATTTAAAACTTGCAAATTTAATTTAACAATTAATACGCATATATATATAGATAATATATAATGTATATATATGTATATCTATATATATGTATATATATATATAAAATATAAATATATATATATACATACACATATATAGATTCATACATATTATACATAACATACACTATATATACTTACAACATATATAATATCATACATAATATACATACATATACATACATACATCTATATACATATATATACATACATATATATACATACATATATATACATACATATATATACATACATATATATACATACATATATATATATATATATATATATATATATATAGAGATAGAGAGAGAGAGAGAGAGAGAGAGAATTGCAAAAATGCTCCTTGTGGTTTAGTCAAATTGCACGTTTGGTCCGTCGAGTTTTGAAATTGTAAAAAACGTCCGTGTGGCGAAGGTTTGGTTCCACTTTTGGTCCTTGGTCGAACTGAAATGACAAAAATACCCTTATGTTCCTTTTTTTTATTTTCTCCTTAAATTATTATTACCCACCACCAAAACACACTATCTTTATTTTCACCCACCACCACCATTCTCACCACCTCCGGCCACCTTTACAAAGTCCGATAATCATATTTAGAATCATGGATGACCACTTTATTGATTTTTTGTTGTTGTTCTACTTATGACCACGAAGGATCAAAGTCAACCGCATTCACACCACTTTGTCCCCCACATCTTTTTTCTTAATATCATATGTATCTTGTTTTATTTACAAATACACATAATCTCCTACTAGCCAATGCAGAACCCATCTCATTCATACCAACCAATCACCTTATTTCTTTATTGTTGTGTTCACATCTGTTTCAAATTCATTTTTGTCAAACACAATATTATTCCATCTTAACCTAGTTTTCATTTCATACCATCTTGCATATATTCATATGATCATGTATATATCATGTAATCATAATAAGACCATAATGAATAATATCACTATGAGTAATAATAATGATAATCCTTTGTAACTTAAGAGAAGAAAAGTAGCAAAAAGTGAGGCATCTATAGGAGTTGGTGATGGCGAAGCAAAAACTAAGTCCTTATTTTTCCTTGATGACCGGCGGTGGTAGAACGACGGATCTTGAAGACATATTTACAAACTTGATTGCAATGGTGTGGTTAATTTTTGTGGATGTGAACGGCGGTGGTAGAACGGTGGACCAACAACAATACAAACGGTGGATTATGTTTTGTGGGTGCTAACAGATCTACAGTCTTAGCTCCGACGGGTGTGTTTGGCAGCGATTGACTGTTAGGTTTTGATAAGAGGGTTTATAATGAGATGTTAGGTTTGTTGAGATTGTTGATTTTGATTTAAAGATTATAGTTGAGGATACATTTAGATGTTAGGCTTTGTGGTTAGGGTATGAAGAAACCCAGATAATGATTTTAAGAATTGTATTTAAGAAAAGAAAAAAGAAAAAGTCAAAGAAAAAATAAAAGGGTGAAGATGAGGGTATATTTGTCATTTCAGTTCGACCAAGGATCAAAAGTGGAACCAAACCTTCGTCACACAACTGTTTTTTTTTGCACATTTTGGAAACTCGACGGAAGGACCAAAACGTATAATTGGCCAAACCACAGGACCAAACTTTGCAATTCTCTCTCTCTCATATAGTACATACTTAACAATCATATATATTATATATATATACATCAATGTATATATATATATATATATATATATATATATATATATTGCGTGTGTGCACGCGCTCTCTAGATTATAGCGTGTTTAGACTAAACACGCCTCTATTTACGTCATGTTACAGTCATCATTTCCCAAGCATCATCTTCTCATTTATCTTTCACTTCTGAGGACGACCCCAACGAGCACGGGGATTCTGATCTTTAGGCAGACGTCGAGAGGACTGCCAGTACTACCGAGTGAGAGGTCAGCAGTCACAGGACTGCAAGTCCACCAAGACCATCAACGACCATCGTCCTACCACCACAGACTCGCAAGACCCCTTACTTGAGGCAAACCATAGGGATGAGGGTTGCTGACCCTTTGAGTGTGACTCCTCAGGTACCACTTACACGTCCCCTACAGCCAACGGGAGCTACATACTATTTTGGGGGACTATCGTCACCTACCCCTTCCTATCCTCGAGCCACTATCAGGTACTCATGACAGTACCTTAGGGACCATTTGTAAGACTAACTATTGTAATAGGCTAGTCAGGAACACAGGCTCAAGGATTAATCTAATATTGTACGTATTTTGTCATCGTTTGAATTTTTCATCCTTCTTCGCTTTTACTAATTATTTTTTATGTAGACTAGAACGAGATAAACACAAATTAAAACTCTTGATTCACACAAATATCATGTACCTAACCTTACCTATTCTTAATATATTCATCGGCTATAAACCCTTTACCTAAAAAATCAACTTTTGGCGAGGACATATCCTTGCCATAACTTTCTCATCTTCTGAATTTCTCATCCTTTTTCATTTTAACTAATTGTTTCTTATGTAGACTAGAATAAGATAAACACAAATTGAACCTCTTGATTCACACGAATACCATGTGCCTAACCTCATTTATTATTAATATATTCATCGGGTATAAACCCTTTACCCAAAAAGAAACCTTTGGCGATGACATGTCCTCGCCATAACTTCATCATTTAAATTTTTTAATCCTTTTTGTGTTCACTAATTGTTTCTTATATAGACTAGAACGAGACAAACACAAATTGAACCTTTTTATTTACATGAATACCATGTACCTAACCTCATTCATTCTTAATATATTCATTGGGTATAACCCAAAAAAGAAAACTTTGGCGAGGACATATTATCGCCATAACTTTCATCATCATTTGAATTTTTCATCCTTTTTCGTTTTCACTAATTTTTTCTTATGTAGACTAGAATGAGATAAACATAAATTGAACCTCTTGATTCACAATAATACCACGTACATAACCCCATTCTTCTTAATATATTCATCGGGTATAAACCCTAATCAGAACATTAGAGGAGATGAGTTCTTTAGTTGAAGTAAATCTTGCATGCATGAAGGGGTCATCTTAAGAATGTATGTGTTGTTTTTAACATTAAAAATTGATATCACATAATAATTGTCACACCCCTAAATAGGGTCCCGTCAGAATAGTCAACTGGGGCGTGACGTCATACATATCTCAAGTACAAAGCATAAAGAACGACCTCTAAAGGGGTACATTTTAGAAAATCATAACTCGTTGCATGAATTTAAAAGTAAATAAGTCTTACAAACCATTTCAAAGTGATTAAAACATAGCGAAAGCAATATGAAAACGTAGCGGAATCAATAATAAAGTTTTGACAAAAGACAACGAGTATGAATAAAAATATTCTTGAAATCAGTCGAAGCCACATTGCACATAGACTTCTAATAGCAAACCTTGAAAATCCAAGCTAAGCACCTCAGAAAACATGCTTAAAACGTCAACATAAAGTTGCTGAATTCATAGGTTTAATTTAAAGGTAATTATAGTGGACCACAAGATTTCAAAACGTATGCGACAGTTATAACATATACAACTTCACATAAAAGGTATTTACTTTGCGCTAAGCTCATGACACCGAAGCTAATAGTGGAAGGTAGCATGTACATTACCATATAAAGTTTCCTTGTTAGGTGTCCGACCAAAGACTACCCAAACTAGTTTCGACATGATATACATATGTTGGCCTGTATAGTCCGCCGTACCCGACCAGTAAGAATTACCAAACCCGGATGGGGATTATTAGTCCCAATAGATCTATTTACTCACTCGCGCTTACTTAACCAGCCAGTCGGTTAAAGGTAATTAATGGTTCATGATAATACGGGAAAATAGTGGTCTAACGCTACTTAGGCAACACGTAAACAAGGAAAAATATCACGTAAAGTACTTGTGTCTGGTTTAAGAAAAACAAGCAATGTTTCTCACCCCAAAGTTATAAAATACATTCAAAAAGTGTAAAAACGCGGGGCTATGAACTCACAATAATTGATGAAGAATAACAGCTGAAATAGAACGGTCATGTGGATTCGCACAACGGTGCTAGGTCTCAACCTAAGAATAAACGGTCGGGTTTCAGAATTTACACGATGGAAGAAATATGAAAATGAATAAGAGTTTGGAAAGTAGTTGTACGTTTATTACAAAGAAAGTGTCCTTAATAAAATTGTCGTGTATTAGTCGTAGTGGTTTTGACTCGAAGAAATGTGTTACGAAGTTAAACATGGAGTATATTAGAAAATTAACAAATAAATAAATTTTGGCATTTTACCCAGTAACCCAAAATAATGATTTAGATATTATGAAAAATAAAGTTTTATTGTGTTTTTAATTTAAGTAACTTCCCGGCAGGTCACCCATACTAGTGTTACCCTCGCACGAGTACGCTTAACTGCCAGTATTAAAGAAAAATACTCAGATATAAAATGTAAATATGTATTTTAGTTTATTAAACTAATTTCAGTATATATATATATATATATATATATATATATATATATATATATATCTTATAAATATATTAAATAAATATATATTACTATATTTTTATTATTTATAAATCTAATATGTTTTAGAAAAAGTTTTTTAATATAAAGAATATTCTCAAATTAATTTAAGTATATAAGGATTCACATAATTTTGACAAGACCCAATCGTAAATAATAGTTTTTCAAAGTCCAGACTTTAATTCCCAAAAACTCTTTAAAACGTTTTTCTCACAGAATTCACTATATTCCCAACTAAGTTACGATATTAATAATAAACGTTTATACGCTCTATTAAGTAGTAAAAATTAGGCCCAATAAGCCTAAACGAACGATCCGAAATGCGATAAGCTCAAAATAAGTAAACGATTAAGTAATAGATACGTAAGCTTTGGATAAGCTTATCCAATAAGCTAAACCGTAGGCCTTAAGCCACTGTTAGAGCTTATTGTTGGACCGAGGTCCAATAAGCTAACCAAACAAGTACGTGTTAGATAAATAAGTCGAATAAGCAATCCAATAAGCAAACAAGTATCCAACTTATTCAATAAGCCAACACGAGCCAAAATAAGCTATCTAATAAGCCAAGCCGTGGGTTTTAAGCCACGGTTTGGGGCTTGGATATTGGACCGAGGCCCACTAGTCTATTTAAGTCCATGTGGGTTTATTAAATGAGTCCAATAAGCTTATCTTTTTACTAGGAAGCTAAATAAGCCACGAAAATAAGTTGTAAAAGATAAGACAATAATCAAATAAGCGTAAAGTTCAAACCTTTATGGTTTGTTTGTGTGTTCGACTCACATAAACACATCAATAAGCTTGATCGAGCTTATTAATAAGCTAAAACAAGTAAAAAGCTTTATAAAAACCATATCTTTATAAAAGTTTCACTACGACAATAAAACTAACATTTCCTTTCTTTCCTTTTTAAGATTTTCGAACCAAAGACACAAGCAACATTTTTTAAGGTTGTGTAAATTTTAATGTTTTAATTTTTAATGATCCGTTTGTACAACTAGTTTCTAAACGTTATGAGGATCAAAGAAGTACAACTAGAATTTGAAAAAGATGTATTTACGGATGATATGAACGAAGGGATGATCAAAGCTAACGAACAACACGAACAATACCTAAACTAACTATTTATATAACCCGGATATACTTGATCTTCCAAAATCTTGAATAAAAATCAAACAATGGTGGTGGTGTGGTGGTGTGGTGGTTGTGGGTGGCGGACGGCAAGGAGAGAGGGGAGAGGGAGAGGAAAACTTTGTGTGTGTTTTTAGAGTGAGAAAGTGATGAGAGGAAAATGAGGTGAAATGCAAATTAAGTAGAAACCAAATGTGTCTAGGTTCATTGCATGATTTGAACATAGAATATTCAAAAATGGGAATCCAAGAGTGCTAGTCCTTAAGGAGACAAGCTTAGCTAGAAAGTAGGAGGGGTGTTGGAAGGAGGGGGAACGCCACATAGGAGAACAAGGGGGGATTCTTGCCATTATTTGAAAGCTCATTCAAATTTAGGATCCTATGTTTTCCCTTGATATTTACTTGCATGCTTTAGATATTTTTAAATGATTCAATGGTATACGCAAAAATTGAAAATGCGCAATAACTTGGAATAAATTACTTGTTGGGGGGGGGGGGGGGGGGGGGGGTTGGGGGGGGGGGGGGGGGGGTTGTCACAGTGTGCGTGGAGTTCACTTGAAACAAGCTCAATATGGATAAGTGTCCTAACCGAGACTTTTGGAAGACTCAAGGCTCTAGACTAATAGTGCATATATTGGTTTTAGTGCTCGGAGCTGGATCAGACTGCCACCTTTTACATATCGACTAACCCTCGGAGTGAAAAGACGATAGAATTGTATTGAATCTCCGAGAGAGATGAAACAAGAACCTTGAGGGATCTTGAGTAGTCTAGGGAGGGATTTGCACGTATCACTGGGGTCCCCATGATACTGCCTTCATGTCATCAATCAACCATGTGATTCTGACAACATATGTATTGACCCGGTTTCTGCCTAATGTTTAAGGAGGGCTGCTTTCTTTTCACCCTTTATCTTAACATTTCTTTTTCATTCTTTAACCCCTTCAGTGCTTACCGAGACTTCATAACTAGAACCTTGTTGGGTTTATTCCAGTACTAGCTCTATCTCAGTCCGCACTATTCCCTTATTCTCACATAACTCCTTTTGTAATCATACCTAAGGACTTCTACACTAACTAGTGGATTGTCCCTGGGTAGATCCCTCCGGTTCTGGCGGGATCGTGGGAGCGAGTATCTAACCTTACCATCCTTATAACTCCTGATAAGTTGATTACATGGTCGGTCTTAGGTATTTCCACGTTAGCCATCATATACCATTCGCTCCCCCTTAATATGTGCATCGATATTCGAAAAGGTTTAGCACATATGGAGGAGCCTACACTTAAGTTTAAAAGATCACATTTTTTATCAGATTTTCAAAATTAAATCACATTTTCTCCCCCGAGCAAAAATTTCAAATCCGTTGAGATTTTGGGTCTCAATTGATTTAAGTTAGGAAAATTTGGGAGAAAGTGTGTCAGGTTTATATAATCCGAATATGAAACATATTGTTACTTAATATACAAGCCAAAGTTATAGTTCAGTCACTACATTATAATGTACTTATTACAACAACATATATATTATACTACCCCTCATTCGGTTCTTTTCAGTAACCGGTAGTCGCCTTCTCGAATCCGTCCACCAACAAAGCTTTTCCCCAATCGAAGAATACGTCTTGTCTTTAGTCCGTTTCTGATAAGCGAACATGAAGTCCATGCTTCTTTCAACATCTTTCTTCTCCAAATCTGCGTTCATCCCTGGATTTAGTCCTGTTGATCCAGAATTCCCTTGACTCGATAGTCCTAACGCATCATCAATCTGTTGCACGATGCCATCACTAAACTTGTGTATTTCATGAACCCCATGATCATAAGAACCCGAATTATCTAAAAATGACTGCCCTTGGAGAGTCTATGACGGTGAAATCATGCTTGAACTCAAATCCAGTGGCCTCCCATCGAGGTTTGGTGAGGTTTAGCTGCGTCTGGTAACTCTCAATTCCCAGCTGGAAGTCTTCTACACGTTGTCTGATAACCAAGTTTCTGGTCCATAGATTGACAGCGGTAGTTAGAATCTTTTTGTCTTCGGTGATAGGTGTCAAAGTACCTTGAAGATTTAACAAGTACAGATCTTCAAAGTCACTAGGGTACATGTATTTGAAGTCCCTTTCTGCTATGACGTATTCTTTGAGATCAGCTCGACGAAGGACTATCTTCTTCATGTAGTTGTACCCATACATTGAAAAGACTTCAATTCGGACGACACTTAAGATACGCATATGAGTCCTTACTGCTCGGCTGTCTCCTTCAGATGAGAATCGGTCAATGTAGAATCGTTGTCTTTGAAACCACCAGTGAGAGATACCATACATAGCTGCGATGTCATACTTGCACTCCGCTTCAATCCAGAACTTATCAGGCACCAGTTGCTCCAAGCCGACATCAAGAATAATAAGCCAGCCTTCATCTTCGGATTGACAAGCGGTCTGCCAACCTTGCGACCATATCGTAGATACTCTAGGTCTTTGTTGAAGAAGAAGTCCGGTTGAATGGTTACATGGCCTGGTTCACCACCCAGTGGAAGTGGCTTGCTGACGTTGTACCTGAGGATTGTATCATCCACTTGATCGGTGAGAAGTTTGTGGCACTCTTCCATTTGGAATTGGAGATGAATCACGTCAGGATGAAACACTTTAACGATTTCGAATGTTAGGCCTTCTAGGTCTTGAAGTGTCAGGTGAGTAATTCCTTGTCGTTTGCAGTACCAATCCATAAATATCGCCATATCCCCGGTTTGAGCAAGTAGAGAGTTCTCCTGTGGAGGTGCATATGTCGACTTCAGAGCAGAGGCCTAGTTGTTTGTTGGCATAGTCAGATCAGATGATGGAATAGTCCAAGCAGGTTCTGGAGTGGCCGGTCTGTCTTCAGTGAGAGGTTTCCACCAGCTCTACCTCAAGTTGACTGTAGGAATATGATCACGTCCTACCTCATCACAACTAGAATATGCTTGTTCATCTGCAGTGGTTTCATCATCCATATAAAGATCATCAGGAATCGTTGTGATTGAGGGCTTAATCCGGGTGTTTATCATTTGTCCCAAGCGAGTATTCAGCTAGAAGCAACTGTCCTTGCGAACTTGGGGCCGCGTGCTTTGTTGACTGATCTCCTGATGAGAGGGAGAGGACGGAGGTGGTGAGAGGAGAGCATGAGTCTAGAATTGGAGGGGCTCCAGGTAGGTGGCCAGAAGGCCCTGATGCGCTGACGTGGTGGAGGACAGGGGTGGTTTGAGGTGGAGACCCAGGTGGAGTCTTTGGAGAATCTTGCTTACTTTTCTTCTTAGTTTCCTCCTGAGCCTTATCTATATCAAAGTCCTCACTTTCATCACGACGGATGGAGTCCTGCAGTGCTACATATGCTACTCGGTGGTCAGCATGTCCCTTATCATAGTTCTCCTCCAACATACGTTGGAGCAGAATTTCCTTCATGTCAGACGTAGGGAGATCCTTGAAGCGAGCACAAAGAGGAGCTCTCATTGCATGCTTTACTGATGAGATAACCACCTCCTTAACTGATTCATTAATCTTTCGGTCAATCTCCTGTGAATCAATAAACTCCACCGTCTGCTCTCTGATCATTTTGGGTAAGTCCATAGTTTCCAACTTATTGATCCTGCTCCCCTGCTTGTCTAGACGTGTTTCCAGAGCTTGATTTTCTTCCACTAGATTCGCGATAAACTCTTCAAGTTCACCCATACGCTTGATGATGATGGGATCTGATGGACCTTGTTGTGGGTTGATGTGGTAGTGGAAGAGTTTGTTGGTTGTTGTTGCCCCGTTTGTTGTTGATGGTTTTCAATGGCCAATGAACATTGGGAGAATCGGGTCTAGGCACGGGACCGATCACCGGTGACGTCATAGGAGGGAAGACAGAGATGTCTTGCTGAATAGTGACAGACACCATTGATTCAGCTTTGGTGTCTGCCGTTGTCTTCTCATTGTCAGCCTCAGACGGTTTGTCATTCAAGAATTGATCACCAAAGCTAAAGTCTTTGGCGAAGAAGTTGTATAGAAAACAACGTCCCTGTAGAGCTGACAGGTTCTTCTGTATCACCTGTTTCATCACCGTTAGCTTTTAGTTTCTCCTGTACAATAGGGTAGCCGCGGGTGTAAACCTTCATCCATATGCTCAGGTTTTGTGGTTGATGGAGGGATCAGTGATCTCCAACATCCGAGTGTTCAAGGTTTTGGGTCCAGCGATGAAACATAGGAGTGAAAAGGTAGGGAATCACCAACCTCAATAGTGTTTTGTCCAGCCGGCCTCATCTAGTTTACCAGGGTCTGGTCCAGCCTGGCCTTCGTCTTGAGCCCCACTTCTAACCACTGAAGGCATTTCTTCATCAGACTCTGTGTCACTGCCATATAATCCAAGTTCAGCATAAAGGGAGAAGTACTCTTCAGGCCGTTGGTTCAGTATGGAACGGGAGTATGACTCTAAAAGAATACTGTTTCATCGGCTCTTTTTCTTAGTAGTCCTGAGGTTAAAGAACTTGAGCAACTTTTTCTTCACCTACTTTCTCTTTCCCCTTTCCCGGCACCTCTGGCAGTGGTTGAAGTTTCCCAGTATCAGTTTCCCTGAATACCACAGGGAGAAGAGGACCCCTTTGAGTAGGGTAAGCATCCGTTAGGCTCTCTTCTAGAACCTTTTACAGTATCGCCTCCTCTGTGTCTTTAAGGCTGGGTTTAGCAGCAGGAACCCCTTCATCAACGAATTCATCTACCAACTGCTTAGAACTCTTAACAGTTCTCTTCTTAACCACTTCCCTGCCTTAGCACGTTTGGCTATGTGGGGCCTCCGAAGACTCTGAAACCGCTTGTGCTTCTCACCTGAGGTTTTTGGCCGAAGCAGGTTTTAGGCCTTCTTGGATGCAGCTTTGGGTTCTGTAGGCTTTGATTGCTTGGTTAGTTTTGGTTTGGTTTGTTTTGCTGGCTTTGCTGGCTTGGGTGCTGGAGAATCAGGATCACTCACTTCTTCACCCGCGAAGTATCGTTGATGCTTTGCATCTTTTTTTAGATAAGCATCATAACAACAGCACCCTCGGAATGACATCATTGATGATTTCATTCTGTATAGTCACCGAAGAACTTCCCCGTTTGGATCCCCTTAGCGTTGAACTTGAGATTACCTAGTACAGGTTCCTCAGTACGCAGATGGAGTAGGGACTCAGGTCTTGGGTGGAAGTTGTGTAGCCATTGCAAGTGAAATATTATCAACTTAGTGAACCGGATACTTGGGATCAGAATGATAGTCGCTTTCTTCTTTCCTTGAGCTTGCTGTGCCAGATTCCTCTTGTCTTCTGTGAAATTGTGGATAGACTGAGTAAATTCTTCCCACATCCTTTCAGCATAATCAATGTGAGCTCGATTAACAACACCCTAGAGGATCTGTAGCACTGGGGCTCTTGGTCTTTCAAATCCTGAAGTCTTTCCCGTAAGACACAGATTGATGATTGTTGTGAGTGCCCTCCATGGTTGGAACATGTCATTAGTGGTGACATTTGACAAGTTTATGACTTCTCTTGGATAACCCAACTCATTGACAAACTCGATAAGCGTATCAGGAGTCGGAGGAGGAGAAAAAGCCTGGTTTTTATCGACTGGCGTGATCTGAAGAGCGTCTCTGAGTGTGTCTTGAGTGAGATCAAACCATTGCTCGTCCAGTTGACACTTATAACTCCCGGCTTTACTGTCAAAACAAATAGTATCCCAGAATTGTTGAATATAGATAGCCGGTATTGTTGATGACCTGAAAAGCTCTGTAATAAAATTGTTTGCTTGAGAAATATCCCAGCAATCTTGAAAATTGGGCTGGTTGAATTTTTCTTCATTTCAGATAGCATTTGCTTATTCCCACGTTGGCACCCATCGATGCTGGTAAGAACTTTCCATCTGTACGAGATGGGTGGTGCCATTGCGGGTGCATGTTCAGTATCAGCCATTGTATCTGCACAGTTACAATCACAGAAAGGCGACCATGCAGATAGGAATTGTTAGATGTGAGCAGATGCTCGAAAGTTAATCACGTATGCATAAGATCCAAGGGAAAGACCCCTAAGATCACGTTATAGAGTTAATCAATGAGTTTGGTCAACTCTTGAATCAACAAAAGTTAACTCATCGAAGAGAGGACATAACACACCGATTAAACCAGAAGATTCAATGGCAATTAACAATCAATGCAATGCAAAACACAATGGACAAGCAACTTTTAGTGACTCAAAACGCAATGAATATTTTATGAGATAATATCAAAACGCAGCCACTTAAACGCAATTAGTAATCACTCAAAACGCAGAAATAATCAAAATGCGGTAACATCAAAACGCAGCACTCAAAACGCAGCCATCATCAAAAAGCAGTGATTATAATATTCAAAAATTGTCAAAACGCAATCATTTTAGAAAATTTCGAAATAGGGGCTTCAATATTTTAATATTAACAATTTTATTCATTCAAAACGCAACGAGTTGCGTTTTGTCCTGTTCAACGATTATTGACCAAAACGCAACACATGAATAAAGCCAAAACGCAACAGTTACATCAAGACGCAATCAATTATTAAAAATCAAATCGCAACCAAAGCCTGTTCACTAAATGCCACATAGAATGCAACTTTCAAAACGCAATGTTTATAATATTCAAAAATAGTCAAAACGCAACCATTAAAAACTTTCAAAATGGGGGCTTTACTATTTTAATATTAAAAACTTCTTCTAAGCAAAACGCAACCAGTTGCGATTTGACCTGTTCAATAATAGATAAGCAAAACGCAGTCCAAAATATCACTCAAAACGCAATCATAACAAGTATACCAAAACGCAATCAGGGATATTTTCTTAAAACGCTTTTAAGAACAAAGACAAAACGCAACCTAGAATCTAACCGTCAAAACGCAACATGAATTTAACCACAAAACGCAATCAAGAACTAACTGTCAAAACGCAACATGAATTTGAACCACAAAACGCAACCAAGAACTAAACTATCAAAACGCAACAAGAACGTAAACTCAAAAACGCAATCAAGCATTAATTATCAAATCGCAACATGAACCTACTATCAAAACGCAACATGAACGCAAACCAAGTATTAACAACGAGTATCATTTATCCTAATTAACCACGAGTATTAATTATCAAATCGCAACCTGAACGCAACCAAGAACCTAATTATCAACGAGTATCAATTATCCTTAAAGGGCAACCACTACTCGAAAATCATAAGGACACTAATGGAGGAGGCGGGGAATCAATTCAAGCATTAACAAAGCATCTAACACCTAGGTAAATGTAAACCCAGTAATTAAAACACAAAACCAAACACTAACCAGTGAGTCGAAGAGGTAATCACACGAGGGTCTAAGCGAAGAAACACACTAGAAATCTCAGTTTAATCAAAACGCAGTCTAGAGTCTTGAGAGAGAAAAGTTGAAAAGGTTGACTAGATATTTGGGTTTTGACCAAGTCAAAACGCAACACCAATATTTGTACTTAGGTTACACTTTTCATCTTTTGACATAATTGGTCCCTCTCCTTCTTATTTCTAATTATGTAAGGTAAATTACACAAATGGTCCCTCACTTTTCATATTTCTTTAACGTTTAGGGATACATAGCAACTAATGGATTGATTAACTTTGGGGAAATGACACAATTGGTCCTTCACATTTAATAAGCCTAGGATACAGTTAGCACATAGCAAATAAGATCCTAAACGAACACTGACATATTTGAACCATTTTGAGTCAACTCCAGTTTAACTCCCCCTTAATCCATAGCCTCGTTAGTTACCAAATCTTGTGTGTTGAAAAATGCCTGATAGATGTCATGAATTTGAAAAACCACTCTCCCCCTCAATCAATGACCCGTGTTCTAGTTAAAGAGCGGTAGTCGTTGATTGAGTGTCAAATTTATGAAAACCCAAGTCCGATTGATTTACAAAAAAAACAGCATTAAGCCACCACGGGAAATCCAAATAATTTTCTGAAGAATCATAGACGGAAAATTATAAGGATAAAAGAAGACTTCTCTTCTTAATCAAGAAATAATGCACTGAAGCGTACATCAGATCGAGGTTGCAAGGATATAAAGTAATCCATGCCCGGGAGAACTTAATCACCCGTTGTTAGGAACAACCGTCTTTTTGGCGACGTGCTTTCCTCATGATGAAAAGCGGGTTGCAGTCTGCAAGCCATGAAGACATGTTTTGAAAGGTTTAAACTTCCGTTCGAGCTTCATTTAAAGACCCGTGTCATTATTGAATGACATTTCTAGAACTTTAAATTTATCGAAAAACGAAGAACATTCTTGAAGAAAACTATTTTTGGCATTTTCTATTTTATGATTTTTATGGATTTTTGATGGTTTTATATTTTTGTATTTTTCTTTTTGGGTTTAAGTATGTACATATTTACATAGGATACGTGAAGCCAATCCGTTACGCATCCTGATCATCCTGAAGACTTTTGAGTGTCTCTGGCTTCATACACTTTATGCTAAGCCTTGGGAGAATAAATTCGAATTGTTCTCTAGGCAGCGCCTTAGTGAATATATCCGCCAGTTGATACTCTGTCCTCATGAAATACAACTCAACCACTCCTTTTTCTACTTGTTCTCTGATGAAATGATGTCGGATGTCGATGTGTTTAGACCTGGAGTGCTGAACGTTGTTGCAGCAGAGGGCTATGACACTCTTGTTGTCACAGTACAGAGGGATGCGATTGTAAGCAAAGCCAAAATCTGATAATTGAGACCGCATCCATAGGATGTGGGCACAGCAACCAGACATTGTGATGTATTCAGCCTTTGTAGACGAGATGGACGTGCTAGTTTTCTTCTTTGAGGACCAGCTGACTAGCTTATCACCAAGGAACTGAGCACTGCCAGATGTACTTCTGCGAGTGTCCTGACAACTACCATGATCTGCATCTGAGTATGCTGTTAGTGCCATGGCGATGTCTTTCGGATACCAAAGACCTATATTGATGGTTCCTTGGAGATACCGAAAGACCCATTTAACTGCCTCAAGGTGCTTTTTAGTGGGCCTAGACTGATATCTAGCACACATGCACACAACAAATACTAGGTCAGGTCTATTGGCTGTGAGGTACATCAGGGACCCAATCATGCTGCGATATTTGGTCTGGTCAATAGGGGTCCCTGAGAGGTCTTCATCCAGTTTTGTTTGCTCCACCATAGGAGTGTCAACAGGGTCACTTTTATGAAGATCAAATTTCTTTAAAATCTCATTTGCATATTTAGATTGATTAATGAAAATGCCTCTAGAATTTTGAGAGATTTGTAAGCCTAAGAAAAATGATATTTGACCCATCATAGACATTTGAAATTTAGAACTCATTTCATTAGAAAAACAGTCACAATCTTTGGGGTCGGTCGAGGCAAATATGATATCATCAACATATATTTGAACATGAAGAGTGTGTTTGCCTATTTTCCGAATGAACAAGGTTGGATCGACGACACCCTTGGAGAATCCTTGAGCCAGAAGAAACTTTGACAATGTGTCATACCATGCCCGAGGAGCCTGTTTTAACCCGTAAAGTGCTTTCTTCAGACATGATGTGGACGGTAGACATGATGTGGACGTTCTGGGTCAACAAAGCCTTTCGGTTGGTGGACATAGACTTCTTCTTTGAGCTCGCCATTTAA
>BQNB010011501.1:0-39414 GCA_026074375.1 Tanacetum coccineum
TAACTCAGTCCAGGTGATTTGATTGGCTTGATCTACTCCCGTAGGTTGGGCGTATGCATTCCACCAGGACAAGGCATCATCAGTTAAGGTACCAGTAGCAAATGTTACTTTGTTTTCCTCGGCACATTTGCTTCAAGAGAATACTGATTCGGTTAGTTTAAACCAGCGGATGAGGCCAACTACTCCTTCCGTACCATTTAAGTAGAAAGCTTGACAGCTAATGAACTCTTTATAGTTTCCCATTTTTGCTACAAGAGTTCCAGTAGATCTGGTGTTCCTGTTGGGATTACTAGCACTTGACATTGTTACAGCTTGTACTTCCAGAGCCGCAGTGACACTGTCGGCAACTAGTTTCTTAATGGCAGCTTGAGTCATGGCCGGTGCTTCAGATGTTGATGTCCTTTTGGAAGGCATTCTATCAACATAAGACAACACGTAATAAGAATGATATCACAAGTCTTAAAATGATTAAAGTGCAAAAATAAACATTGTCACAATAGTGATATCGAAATCATGGATAATTCATATCAAATAAGTATCTATGATTTATTTAGAATTCAGGGTATGATTCATAATGATGATGATGGAGATGATGATGCAAGAGAGATAAGCCGGTATTATGAAATAACAAGGTACATAACGGGATTGCCATTGTATTATATCATGAACAACTTGCCTTTGTACTATACATAGTCAAGATTTAACAAGTGTTTTTATTTATACCACACATCCCGTGGCTAGGTTCTAATAAAAGCGATAACTAAGATCTAATCTAATAGTCCGATGGTCCTTCTTGGCTGATCTTGAGTTCATTGATGGCATTCAGAAGACTTTCCTTATCTTCTTGATGACGAATCTGGATATCGTTGATGATGTGTTCTAGATCAGTAATTCTGAAGCGAGCCAGAGAAATTTTGTGGTTATTTCCCATCTGCTTCTTCTGAAGTTTAGAAATTTGAGCATGAGCTTGTTGGAGTTTTGCTTCTAGATTGTCAAAGTCTTATTGGATAATCACCCGACCTTTTCTGAGTCCTTTGATTTTGTCTTCCATGTATTCAATACGGTCGAGAGAAAGTTCATCTAGATGATTAGAGATTTCCTCAATTTCCTCCTCGTGACGTTCCAGACTTGTCTTACGAGAGCTTTCTCCTATCTCAAAGTCTTGAGGTAGGGCAGAAGTAGATGAGGATGATCGATCACAACCTTGTTTCTTTGGTGGTAGTAGTTCCCCAGGAAGAAAGAATTCTTGAGGATTAAGCATTGATGATTGAGGTATGATAGTTGGATGTGGGATATGTGATTTTTCAGCATAGAATGCTTGTATAACTTTCATGTATGGATCATCATGAAAGAGCGAAAGAGTTGGTAAAGCCATTGGAACTACACCAAATAAGTTTGAAGAGCTAGAATATGTTTTTCCCGGTGAAGCTGGGACATAGTCCGGAGAAGCCGGAATAAAGTCGGGAAAGTTAGAGGAAAAAGCATCCTCAATACCGGAAGTAAGATGGTTGGGAGACGACATCACTTTGTTAACAACCCAGCGGTAAATAACATAAGTTATTTATATAATAGTATAATAGTTATGTATCTTTTCATACTATTCGAGAGATGTAGTGGCATGGAGGACTTTCTTGGCAAGAAAAATAAAAGTAGTTATAGTTAAGGTTTCAACCTTGTTCTCTATAACCGTGGCTCTTGATACCAATCTATAACACCCCCATTTTTACATATAGCAGCGAAAGCTAATCTGGGGTATTATTTCATAGTACAACAGTCATAATCATAGAAAATAACTCAAAAGAGACGTTTTTAAAAGATAAGTTATCATTCATTATTTCATCAGAGTTTTTACAACAGAGGTCCCAAAATCTACATGAAAACATAAAGTTTGAATGATAACTGTTTAGCCATCTTCAAGTCTATGCCACTCCGTGCCATAAGATGCTCAGTTACCTGAGATAAACATACTAAAAAGTCAACATAAAGGTTGAGTGAACTTCATAGGTTTATGTTAAACAGTTTGAATACAAGTTCAATAGTGGGTTACATTATTATACACCCATAAGTATAATAATTGGAATGAGTACAATTATTATAAAAAACAGTATTATTGCGTCTAAGCTCATGGCACTCAAACTGACTAGGTTTAGAGTTTAGGAGTCATGCATTAAATTCTTGTACCTTGTGTTTAAGTGGTAGTAAAGAAATTAGAATGAAAACGGTGAAAAATGAGCTTATTTGAATTCATGCTTCATGATTTTGTACATTGGGTCTTAAATGGCAAAGTAGGTACTTAGGCAATAATGAATCAAGATAACTTACAGAAAATATTGTATTAATGATTTAAGCTTGTTCCCACTAATATTTTTGAAATATTAAGAGATTTAAAATTGAGGCTATGAACTCACCTTAACAGTATATAGATATCTGATTGATGGCAAAAATATATAAAATGAAAGTAACGGTTTCGTCACATAACCTGAGTAATATGTCAAGTCTTAGTTTGATTGGATTTGTTTTATGTTCATAATGAAAATATCACTTTGATTGGATTTATTATAGCAATATTGTATCATGTTCGGGCATTCATAATTTCAGAGGTCATGTAGTAAAGTTTTAGCGAGTCAGGATACTTAAATGAACTCCACAAACTCGTCAAAAAGTATACACAAATGAAATCCCTTTATATAAAGGCTCTGTAATGTGATACATTATAGGTTTTAGTTCTTCAAAAGGCTAGAATATGTTATATAATATTTTTATAATTAATAAACATGTAATTTTTAAAGTTTGCATAAATTGGCAATATTATACCCTGGTTTATTATACTTTTACAGTTTAGTCCTTATATTTAAAGTATATATAATTTAAACCTTTAAATTGAACTTGGCAAAATAGGTCCTTAATGTATATAACTTTACAGAAAAGGTCATTTCAGCCCCTTTAGTTATAAATTTTAGGAAAGTTACAATATATACTCCTATGCACGGAAAACTTTTTCCCAAAAACAAGTCCAAAAGCATGCAGCTCCTATTTTATGATTCTAAATGGTATTTGTAGGTTTTAGTTATTAGTTAAGCTATAATAAGATGTTTTAAAATAAACAAAAGTTTTAGAAAAGGATTCATTAGCTAAAATATTTTAAAAGGTCGTTTTTAGGGTTTTTCAATTACAAACACATAGGTTTGAGGTTCAAGGCTTCAAAACAAGAGTCGTGCTGGTCTTAAGAGTATTTATGAAATTCTTATACATATTATTAGTTATTGAACAAGATCTTAGGCATACTTGAGCTAGAATGGGTCGAAATAGGGTTTTTAGGTGTCGTACGCCTAGTAACGACTTCAAGGCTTCGTTTTTCTTGCTTCTTGGCTTCTATTATGAGCTTAGGGACTTCTCTTGATCTTCTATTGCTGCTATGGGAAGAGTTTGAAATTCTATTTGTTGGTAAGAGAGGAGTTGTGGGGGATGATTTGAATGGTATGCTTGGTTCGGCTATATATAGGCTCAAAATCCTCAATTCTTAAGTTTTCTTGTTATCTAAGGGATTGATAAGTGTCAAGGATAGTTAAGGTGATTCATGTAAGCTAGGATGATGAGTATGGAAAGCTAGAACTAGTCATGAAGTGTTGGAATGGTGCTACGGAGGCCACGGCTAGAAAAGGAGGACAATGAGGTGATCAAGCTACTTGTAAGCTACTTGGTTGCTTTCTTGGTGATGTCATAGAGGTGCTTAAGGTGCTTGAGGTGTTTGGTTGCTTTTTTAGGAGTAAAAATGGGTAAAATTGGAAGAAAAAGGTGTCAAGTTCGTTTTATTTCGGGTTAAGGTTTAGGGTTTTAATTTCAAGATAGGGTTTGGTGTTTAGTCTAGATTAAGGTTTTGTATTAGGTTAGGATTAAGTTTTGTGTATAGTATCAGGTTATTAGGGCTTAGATGAAGTTTTATGGGTTTGTTTGAAGGGTTTAGGGTTTTAAATGAATTAGGTTTTTAGGGTTTCATTTAGGTTTAGGGTTTTTAAATCATGGATTAGGTTATTATTAGGGATAGATTTGGGTTTAGGATCATGGAATAATTTTTTTGTACCTTGATGTTAAAGTGTGTAAAGTTGAAAAATGGTTTGAAGCTTAAATGACCCTATTAGGTTTTTTAAGGCATATTATTAGCTTGTACATTGTGTGTTCAAGACTTGTACATTGATTTAGAGGGAAAGTATGATTCAAATATTATGTATTAATACTTGTACATATGCTTTAATGGTTTGTACATTCATTTTATATGTATACATTACATATGCTTAGGGTTTTGATGTAAACGTTAACGTTTAATGCTTGTTTTGAGATAATGCTTTGAAAAGTATGTTAAATGGATAATGTACTTGGTAAAAATGATATTAAGATATTGACTTGACATATTAAGATGTTTACATGATGAAAACATAGATATAGATAGCATTAATAGAGGTTGCGTGAGCTCGTTTACTTTAGAGATGCAAGTTACAATACATAATAAGGTAAAGCAAAAAAATTCCATGTAAAAGGTGGTATATATATAATAGATAGATAGTATAGTGCATCTAATTTAATAGATGGATAATTACATTGATGAAAATTGTGGGTTGTTATAGTTATGCCTGGCAGTATTAACTTAACCAACAGTAGTAAGTTTATGCCTAACAGCAGTAACTAATACTGGCAGTAGTAAGTGTATACCTAGCAGCATTAACTTTATGTCACCAGCCTTAACTTCAATTTCGTTCCAAATAGCTTTTTCATCATCAAATTAACATAAAGTAACATTTTGGTATACAAATACTGTCACACCCTGCCAAGGCGGAAGCGCGAGGCATAAACAAGAATGGATATCATCACAACACATGGTGTCTATATAGAGAATACTAAAATGAAAACTAAAGTAAAGCAAAGACACAAAGTGTCATAACAATACCCAAAACCTAATGGTGTCTTTAATAATGAGAAAGAGGTCTCGTCAATAAATGACATGCAAAACATAATCCAAACATTTCATGCAAATGCATTTATTCAAACAGAAAGCATAAAGAAACTCCAAGCATCCTACGGTCTCTTCTAGCCACTTCGCTCTATCTTAGCACCATTAAGCTCACCTGAAAATAATGCTTAAAACGTCAACATAAAGTTGAGCGAGAATCATAGGTTTACGACATACAACAAAATCTAAAATATACTTTCAATTAGCTGCTGCAATTTCCAAAAATATTCATGACAACAAGTAACAACAACGGGACAAAACGTGCCCACGATCCACAATCATATCATCTACATATGTGCGATACATGGCCTCATATTAGCTCACGCAGTATTACCACCGTCACACCTCGTTTTGCATATTGGGATCCACAATACCAAACATATCATACACTGGGTAGGCGTACCCATCCGATCCTAAATCACAACACTGAGTAGGCATACTCATCCGATCCCATATCACAACACTGAGTAGGAGTACTCATCCGATCCAATACACATAACTACAGCATGCTTAAAAACATTTTAACACGACAACAAGACAAGCATCATTCTCACCCCAAAATAACATGAGAAAAAGGGGCTATGAAACTCACCTTTGCTTAGCTTTCCAAAAGAATCCAACAAAAGCTTTACAAACACCTAGCATAAATCTAAACAACAAAATAACTAGTGTTACACGCTACTAAGCCAAAAGCTTAATGCACATGTAACAATCATATGATGGATGTCTAAGGTGTTTTATTAACCCCATGAGTCACCCCGACACCATACCCAACTTTAACCACTTTATTAACAAGTTTCACTAGTTAGTCACAATTTGTTCCAAACTGCAGAATTTTAACGTGATTTAACGTACTCAAAACCTCTACTTACTAACCTCCATAATTCATATCAAAAATCATCTATGTTCATATATGAGTATATTAACTACCTCATGATTCCCAAGAGCCATTTACATGTACAAGTACTCCTAAGAAAATCAAACTTCAAAACAGTCCTAATTCGGATCTGATTGCACACTAAAAAGTTTGGACTTAAAAATCATACTTAGACTCCAAATCAGAAGCTCTACTTTAGGGGATCTTTAATAGACACATAGAACTAAACTCCTGTAGAAGGGCTAATCCTAATTCAAATTTTAAGTGGGGTTTTTATACCTCGTAATCGGACCTAAATCTGACCCGTATTTACTGGTTTGACAACTTTTCTTGTAACCAACGTTTGAATGACTTACCGACCTTAAAAACTTTCAAGGCCGGATGTTATGGAAACTAGACTCTCTAAGATACATCAAAGACACCGAAAACTTGACAAAAGCTATTACCATCATTGAGATATCGGCCAAACAACACAACCCTAAATTCTGCCCCAATCTAAATCAAGTTCTAACGCGATCTAAACCCTAACGATTACACCAACTCGATCTTAATTAAACCCCAATCATTGCAATATGATTAAACATCATTAACTTACATATTTTGTATAACCCTAATTCCATCATAATAATTATTACATATTTTTAATGATAATTAACTCAAAGGATTATAATTTATACCTTAAATCTTCAAATCTTGAACACAAAAATCACCAATCTTGAAAAAAATATTTTTCTTCTTTCTCTCCTCAATAAATTCGGCTGGAACAAGGAGAAGGGTTTTTGGTATTTATAAGGTTTACAAAAAGGTTTTGAAGATTTATCTTTTTACCAATTTTTATTTAGGGTAGGAGTTGTTTTCCTTTTTCCCATCCCTAATCCTTAAATCCGGCTGAATCCCTTATCTTTTTTTTTTTATTAATTACTTAATTATTTGCATTATCTTAAGTTTTTATAAAAACCTAAGCTTATTTGCGCATACCTTTTTTGCGTAAACGCAATGTACTAGACTTTTAAAAATAAATAACTTTTCATTTTTATTAATCTTAACTTTCCAAAAATAGAAATTTCATTTCTTCCTTATTCTAACTACTAGAACCTAATCTCATCCAAATATTACTAACACATAAATACGTATATGTATAATTACTTACACAATTAACGCGAAACCGCTTCAATCGCCAAAATTATTTCCTTGTCACCAAAAGTAAACGAAATGAATTCCATAAAATCTGACACAAATCCAATCCCAATGAGACGGTCACGCTCAATGGATTGATTATGAAATCTCACATATCCCACACAAACACATATAAACACGTATAAACAAATATAACAGACAACCCATACTTATAGAACAGATATTTAGGTCAACACTACGGTTTGACCAACCTGCTCAAGCCACGGTTTTTGTTACAAACAGTACTAACGGTTGCCTGGCAGTACCAAGTTTAGCTTAACAGTACTAAGTTTGACTTTCTCTCTTTCTGTTTTTCAACTTACCATTTCTCTTAATTCTTTTACTCACCAAAACACTCTATCTGTTTTTGTTTCACATAGATCTCTTTCTGTTTTTATGCACACTAAATCTCTCAATTCTTTTTCTTACTGAATCAGTCTATCTATTTTTATGTCACACATCTCTCTTTCTGTTTTTATGCTCACCAACTCTCTCATTTCTTTTAGCTCACAAAGTCACTCTTTCTATTTTTAGTTCTCACTTATTCTCTTAATTCTTACAGTATTAATTATACTTAACAATATTAAGTATAATTGACAGTATTAAATTAGCAGTATTAAGTATAACTAGAAGCACTAATTATACTTAACAGCAGAAACTTAAAGTTACCTTTACTAACTCAAATTTCCATCCTTAGCAGCTTTTGCATTTCTTTTCAATCATCATTTGTGTATAATCTGCTGCATATGAACATAATTAACCTCCCCTTAATCAATACTTCAGAGGTTAAGCATTCCAATACTTGCAATCAGATATTCAAATCTGCTAACATCAAATGCTATTATGAGCAAATCTGCAACATTCTGATCTAAATGAATCTTGATCATCTGAATAAACTTCTTCTCATTAGAATCTCTGATAAAGTGATGCCTAATCTCAATGTGCTTTGTCTTTGAGTGAAAAACAGGATTCTTCACTATGCAAATAGTACTCTTATTATCAATATGAATCTTTGTGTGCATAAAGTTATATCCATAATCCAGTAATTGATTTTGGATCCAAAGCACCTATCCACAACAATTGGAAGAAGCTATATACTCAGCTTCAGTTGTGGAATTAGTAACCACAGTCTGCTTCTTGCATTGCCATGAAATCAATCTATACCATAGGAATTGACAACCTCCTGTTATAGACTTTCTATCTAAGCTTGCTCCTGCATAGTCACTGTCAGTATATGCCACCAAATCAAAAGGTGAATCCTTAGGATACCAAAGGCCCAATTTAGGTTGACCTTTTAAGTATCTAAAGATCCTTTTCATAGCATGAAGATGTGAATTTTTAAGATTGACTTAGAATCTTGCACAAGCATATACTACAAACATAATATCAGGCCTTAAAGAAGTTAGATACATCAATGATCGAATCATGGATCCATACAAGTGTTCATCTACATCTTCACCATCTGCATCTTTAAGCAAAGGCTTATGGGTTACTGTTTTGACATCACTAAAGGTTTTGACATCACTAAGCCAAAGTTCTTCAAATCGCAGTCAAATACTTGTCTTGACTATAATAATCCAATCTTCCTTTGTTTACTTGAGTCCTAGGCAGGATGTGAGTTCCTCCATTGAGCTCATTGAATGCTTCTTATGCATCTTCTTTCAAATTAAGTGCTAATGTCTTCTTTGTAGAGCCCAAATAATGTTATCATCTACATACACTTGAACTATCAGAATAGTCACCTTTGTCCCTTTGATAAATAAAGTATTGTCTTTTTCCTCTCTGAAACCCATTCTAATAAATAAGTTGACAAGGTTTCATACCAAGCTCTAGGAGTTTGATGCAGTCCATAAAGTGCCTTTTCTACTTTGTATACTCTATCAGGAAAGTCTAGGTCTTCAAATTCTAGTGGTTGACAAACATAGACTTCCTCTTCAATCTTACCATAAAGAAAAGCACTCTTGACATCCATCTGATACACCATAAAGTCTTTAAATGAGGCATAGGCTAAGAATAACCTGATTGCTTCAATTCTGGCAACTGGAGCAAAAACCTCATCATAGTCTATTCCTTCTTCTTATGTGTATCCTTGTGTAACCAATCTTGCTTTATTCTTAATCACAATACCTCTTTCATCTTTCTTGTTCCTGTACACCCATTTAGTACCAATGTCCTTTTGCCATTAGGTAAATCTATCAAGGTCCAAACCTGTTGTAACTTGAACTGCAGAAGCTCCTCTTGCATAGCTTCTATCAGCTTGGATCTTTTTTAGCTTGGGATTATTTTATCTTCTTGGGCTCTTCTTGTGATAAGAAACATGCAAACAGACAATTCTGAAAGTCTTTATGGTTGGTCCTCTGTACTAAACTAAACATAGCATGTTCAGTCACACTCTTTGTCATCCTTCTGGTTTGAGGTGCTGATTTCAAATCTCCAATAATTTGTTCATATGGATGATCTTTATGAATTCTTGTAGTTGGAATAGGAATCACATGCATAAATGTATCTAAATTGTTCATGTCAGCCTCTGCACCAACATCCTCAGCATCATCTGGAATAAACAATATCTTCCAATTCAGGCATATTTGGATCATCAGCACATCCATAGACTATATTTTCATCAACAACATTATCCTCTATGCCAGCAGCATTAACAGTTAGACTAACAGTATTAATAATGTTAGTGTTGTTAACACTAGCATCCTTCTCTTGATTAACTCTTGACTCCTCTATACTTGGAACCTCACTATCTTCATTCCCTGGATCTTCATCATCCTTCTTTTCCTCCTCTCCTAATGGTTTGAAATCCAGCATCAGGAGAATCCTTTAAATCTTGAGAGAATAGTGGGTTTCACAGGCCACATTGGTAATAGAATGTAATCTTTGCCAGACACTGTCTCCATTCTAGCTTTACCTGCATCATTACATGATTTTGTACCTGCATTTTACATTAGATGATTCAGATCTTGATTACGTTCAAGCATAATACGGACTTCATTTGTATGGATTTCGTGTCGTTAAAGATATGCATGAAGCTGATCAAAGTTGGTAGTATGCAAATCTTTTACATGCTTGACATCAGTCACAAACTTACTCCATTCAGGTGGAAGACTATTTAAGAACTTGGTATTGACCTAAAATTGCTCCAATTTCATTTTATAAATGTTCATATCATTGATCAGTTGAGTAAATCTCAAGTAATACTAATGAAGTGATTCTCCCTTGATGTGAGCAAACTTATCAAATGCATCATACATTTTACACTCCCTTTCTTGCTTTGTCAATGAGGTGCCTTGCATTAGTAGTTGAACTCTTTCCCATAGATCCTTGGCAACTCTGTGATGATTAACAAGAGAATAGACATCCGATGGTAGTCCTTGAAGAATGATATTAATTGCCTTGAGATCACAATCAACTTGAATTGTCTCAATTGCAGACAATTCCTCTTCTTCGTCCTGGTCACACCATTTTCTTTAATCGTAAGCCAAATGAGTGGACCATGTTCAACTATATCAAGTATCATTCTTCCATGCTCTCTATTTTGCCTGTGAAGCTCAATTATGTTTTTCCAGGAATTATACAAGTGTTTCTCCAACATTGGTGGACTTGTCACCACCAGAGAGTATCATGAATTTAGCAAGAGTAGACATTGTTACTTTGATGTTATTAGATTACTTGTTGATCGGACAGTGATAAGAAGTAATTGTGTAAAAGTGAGTTGGTTTTAAGTGTTTTAGATCTTAAGAATACACGGATTTTCTATTCTTGATTAAACCAGGAAATTAACGTTTCACGGGATTTTACAAATAAAGAAATAAACCATATAATTAAAATTTGATTAATTCGCCTCTGAGGAATAGAACTAATTCGCCTTGACTAATTCGCTTTCTATAAAAGGATTAAATCGCCTTGACTAATTCTCCTTCTATATAAAAAAACTAATTCACCTTGACTAATTCGCCTTTTATAACGAAGGATTAATTCGCCTCTAAGAAGAAGAATAATTCGCCTTCAAGGAAAAGAACTAATTCGCCTTCAAGAAAGGATTAATTCGCCTTCAGATGTAAAGTTAATTCTCCTTCAAGGAAAAAATGGTAATTCACCTTCAAGAGAAATGCTAATTCGCCTTCAAGAACAGAACTAATTCGCCTCCTGCAAAACGAACTTCAACTTTTCCAAAACACTAAAAGACTCACTTTGTGACGTTTTTACTCAAAATTTCTTGTACAACTTACCTATCTGAGCCTAGTAGAACCTTAAAAATACAAACTTTAAACTTTTTAACACAAAAATTTTCAAATCAAGATTTTGGACACAAAAGTACTTTTCGAACCAAAACTTATCAAAATGAAGATTTCTATGAATTTTCTAAGGTTTTGCTTGTACAACTAGATAATACTAAGACACAATAAGAAGAAAGTGGTAAACTTTATGGTTTTTAAACCCTCAAAAGGTGAAAACCTCTTGTTGGATTCGAACCACTACACGAACAAAAACAAGAAGGAAAAACGCACACAAGAACTTGATTATCACCCCCATGGCTCTTGATACCAATTGTAGAATCTAAGTAATCTTTAAACACACACAGAACTATGAAGAAATCAAGATAGAGAAAGAGAGTGGGAGGTTGCTTCTAGTGAGAGAAAGTGAAAGAGAAAATATATTACTATGTGTGAAAATAATGAAACAACCAACACCCTTTCCATAGCATGAAAAGGTTTATATACTTACAATATGGCCAAATATGGGCTTTATCCATAGGCTTTCAATGGGCTTTTCCTTAACTAGCCTATTGAGTTTCCAAATATTACTTAACGAGCTATCTAACGATATTAATGGAAGTGACTGATACTTTTGTATTCCTAACACCTGTCCATTCTGCTTATGGCCCAACAGGCCAACGACCAGGTGCAAGTCATGGTTATTGGGAATAAGGTCCGTCGAGTAACATATACGTTGATCAACCTACATCCATACCTCATGCCTTCAATGCTACCACCCTTCGATATACGGACAATAACGAGGACTCGGGGTGGTACATGGATACCGATGCCACTTCACATCTTAGGTCGGAAGCAGGTAGCCTCACTACTATTTTTAATAAATGCATTAATACATCTATAGTTGTTGGTAATAGGGCAACCATCCCGGTTACCAACTCCGGCCATAACATTTTACCATCCTTACACCGTCCTTTATATCTTCAAAATGTTCTTGTAACACCTAATATTATAAAAAACTTAATTTCTACTCGCCAATTTACACGTGATAATACATGTACTATCGAATTTGGCCTTTATGTGAAGGATTACCGGACTCGTCGTCTACTCTTTCGATGTGATAGCACCGGAGATCTCTATCCCTTTCATTCATCCATAATCACACCCTACATCTCTCTTATCATGCAACCAGTCTACATGGCATCAAAGACTCGGGCAGCCCGACGATGATGTTCTACGTTTTTTAGTTTTCAATAAATTTATATCATGTAATAAAACAAAGTCTACAACTTTGTGTCATGCTTGCCAACTTGGTAAGCATGTTAGACATCCTTTTTTGCATTCTACTTCTGTTGTTGAGAACACTTTTGATATTGTGCACTCGGATGTGTGGACTTCACCCATTCCGAGTGTTAGTGGCTTCAAATATTATGTTCTTTTTCTAGATTATTTTTCTCATTTCTTATGGGTTTACCCTCTTCAAAAGAAGAATGATCCTTTTAGTAAGTTTTTACTGTTTCAAGCTTATGTGAAAACGCAATTTAAGAAATAATTAAAAACATTTCAATGTGACCACGGGGGCGAATTCGACAACACCCAACAACATGAACTTTTCAAAACAAATGGAATTCAATTCGTTTTTCATGTCTCAAAACCTCCCAAAAAATGGACGATCAGAAAGAATGATTAGAACAATTAATAATCTTATTTGTACTTTACTTTTTCAAGCTCATTTACCACAACAATATTAGACCGAAACCCTTTTTATGGCCACTCACCTACTTAACATACTACCCTCAACCGTAATAAAAAATGCCATCCCTTTTAGTAAAATATTTAATAAACCACCTTCATATAAACACTTACGCATTTTTTAGTGTTTATGTTACCCACACATTCATACTACTCACAAATTACAACCTAGGTCCACGCCGTGTGTCATTCTCAGCTACCCAACACATCACCGTGGCTATCATTGCTTAAACTTAGCTACTAATAAAATCATCATCTCACATCATGTGAACTTTGAGGAAGCCATTTTTCCTTTTGGTTTAATGACCCCTTCACATCCTCCTTCATATAGCTTTCTTAAACATATTGATACCTCATCTCCAATTCAACTCATATTGTTGAAATGTCCCATGACGCCTACTGTTAACCGAACTCGATATGATAGACCTTAATCCAGTTACCAATTCAACATACCAGCCCCATTACGCCAGTCCACCAGTCCAACATACCAGCCTCGTCTTCGACCCAATCTATAGCCCAATGACCTGCCGATCAGTCCACCACAACATCGGCATAACCTATACATCCACCACCTCAAAACCTGAACACCACTTCCAGCCACCCTATGGTCACTCGCTCACAAGATGGCAGGGCAAAACCTACTAATCGATTCACTCTTCATGTTTCTTCTTTGTCTCCATTAACTAAATCTCACATCCAAGCCTCCTAAAACCCACATTGGCAAAATGCTATGGAAGATGAATTTAATGCGCAAATTAAAAATGTTACGTGGGTTCTTGTCCCGTGACCGTTTAATGTGAATGTTGTTCGATCTATGTGGCTTTTTAAACATAAATTTAATGCAGATGGAACTTTAAGCGGCTACAAAGCTCGACTTGTTGCCAATGGTAAAAGTCAACAACCACGGATCGATTGTGATGAGACTTTTAGCCTCGTAGTAAAACTTGCCACTATCCATACAGTTCTTAGCCTTGCAATGTCACACCAATGGTCTATCATTAGCTTGACTGTCACACCCCCAAACGGGGCCTAGATGGAATACGTGTCCGGGGGCGTAACGTCATAATATACATCACTCAAGATCAAGGGAACGACCACTAATGGACGTTTTAAAAATCATAACTCATTGTGTTTATTAAAATGGATAAGTCTTACAATGTTGATCCCAATAGAATAGATCTTGCTTAGCTTGTATAAGCCTAAGTTGTATTGAATAAATCCAAAACAACTATGATAGAAACTTTGATTGTGAATATCAAAGACTATGCGGAATCTAGTCAATGATACTAAGAAGAATTTCAATGAAACAGTAATAACAAACAGTTTACTAAACTTTCAGCCTCAATATAAAACGAACACTCTTAATAGTGTTAGGGTTTACAAAACCTTAAAGCTACGAATAACACTTTTCTAGATATCTGAATTATACGATTTTGGTACCTCAAACTCTCTACCTTAGGACCTCCTTTTATACACCAAAGAGTCCTAACAGGCTTACATTATTTTCCTAAGTTATCATGATCTTCTAAACAAATAACTTATACGTATCTTTTACAAAAATATCTCATACTTATCCCGTAAGTAATCTTGATAAACAATCTTCATCTTTATCCTTTCTCTTGTCTTTATCCTTCTGACAGTAGAAATTCTTCTAGCAGTTGTAATCTTTCAGCAGTTGTAAGCAGCAGCATTAACTTTTATACCAGCAGCACTAACTGTGTACAAGCAGTAGTAACTACTTAGAATATTTTCTTCATTATTCATCAGCAGTACTAAGTTACACTAGCAGTACTAACTTTATGCTAACAGTTGTAACTTTACTCAAGCAGTACTAACATATACTAGCAGTACTAAGTTACACTAACAGTAGTAACTTTTATACTAGCAGTATTAACTACTTAGTAGTATTTCTTCTAAGTCTCTGAGCAGTCTTAACTTCCATTAGCAGTAGTAATATATACTAGCAGTAGTAACTTCTAAACAGCTTCAAAAAGTCTTTTAATACCAATAATCCTCCCCTAAACTTGATGTTCTTCTTCTGAATCTTCAAGTTTCTTGATTAAAAGCTTTATCTTCACTAGGAGGATGCATTCAAACACTTCTAGGATTCTTGAGTTGTTTTGTCATGAGCTTAAGAAGTTGATAGCACATTTCATTCCAATGATTTGTTCAATTGGACAATCCTTGTGAATTATGGTGGTTAGAATAGGACTGACAAGGATATGTGTATCTAAATTGTTTATGTGAGCCTCTGAACCACCATCTTCATCATCATCTGAATAACCAATATCTTTCAATTCAGGCATATTTGGATCATTTGGAAGTTCAATGCTTGTTTTTGGATCAACGGCATTAACTTCTGAGCCAACAACATTAACAGTTGAACTAACATCATTAACATTGTTAGTGTTGTTTCCATCACTAGCAGTATTAATATTGTTAGTACTGTTAATATTATCAACCTTCTCTTGATTAATTCTTGGCTCCTCTGTACTTGGAACCTCACTATCTTTCCCTTCAGTTGGATTTCCACTTTTATTCCCTGGATCTTCAGCATCCTTTTTTTCCTCCTCCCTTGATGGTTTGAATCCAGAATCAGGAGAATCCTTTGAACTAGAAGAGAATGGTGGATCTTGAATGGATAATGGTAGCAATATGTAATATTTGCCAGGTTTTGTCTCCATTCTAGATTTACATGCATTATCACATGCTTTTGTACCTGTACTACCATTAGATTGATTCCCTACAATAACTAGCTTATAGTTACTAGATTTTGTTAGTGTATCTATATCAAAAAGCTAATTTGGTCCACTTCCTACAATATTAGGTGTATTCTCACTAAATTAAGCATGCAGGTTCTTTTCTACTATCCTAGTTCTACTGTTGAATACTCTAAATGCTTTGTTATTGGTAGAGTATCCTACAAAGAATCCTTCATCAGCCTTTCAATCAAATTTACCTAGGTGATCTATGGTATTAAGGATTGTAACAGGATACCCAAATGGTCTCATGAAATTTAAGGCAGGTTTTCTACCTAGAAAAAGTTCATAAGGAGTCTTGTTGTGAGGCTTGATAACTAACACCCTATTTTGGACATAACAAGCAGTATTAACTGCTTTAGCCCAGAAAGTTGTTGGCAATTTTAAATCAGCTAGCATAGTTCTAGCAGCCTCTATTAGTGTCCTATTTTTCCTTTCTGCTACTCCATTTTGTTATGGAGTCCTAGCAACACTAAATTCCCTCTTAATACCCTTCATTTCACAGAACTGATTCATGATCTTATTCTTGAATTCAGTCCCATTGTCACATCTAATCACTTTCACCTTAAGGTCTATTAGATTTTCTATGCCTGTTATAAATGTTTTAAGGATTTCACTAGTTTCATCCTTAGTGGCTAAAAAGAAAACCCAACTAAACCTACTAAAGTCATCTGTGACAACTAGGCAGTACATCTTTTTCATTAAACTCTTTACAAATGTTAGGCCAAATAAGTCCATGTGCAACATTTGTAATGGTTGGCTGATTGAACTGATAGTTTTGGACTTACAAGAAGCTCTGTGTTGCTTTCCCTTCTGACAAGCAACACAAGTTTGATTAATTTCAAAAAGTTTTGAAGGTAAACCTCTTACAAGGTTTCCCTTTACCAGTTTATTCATTGTTTTGAAATTTACATGTCCAAGCCTCCTATGCCAAAGATTAGATTCATCTGGTGTGGCTTTTGCAAAGAGACAAGTGAGACCTCCTTGAGGAACAACATTCTTTAAATCAACACTGTACATGTTATCCTTTCTAGGAACTTTAAGCAAAACATGACTTTCATCAGTTAACTTATAGTCTGGAGACAAAACAACACATGCAGTATCAGTAAAAAGGACACTATTCTTCTTGTCATACATTTGTGAGACACTGAAAAGGTTAAACTTTAGTTCCTTTACAAAGTACACATCTTCAAAATCTAATTTACCAGTTCTTATTTTACCTTTCCTAGTAATTTTCCCTCCTTTGGAATTACCTCCAAAGGCAACAAATCCTCCATCAATTTCTTCATAATCTGTAAGATAGGATCTGTTTCCTGTCATGTGCCTAGAGCATCCACTGTCAATCAATACTTTATCCTTCAAATCTTGTTGTTGATTACCCTGCACATAATGGTAGGAAAATTAGTTTCTTTTGGGGACCCAAGCCATTACTGACTTTGATCTGCCTTGTGCATTAACATAGTCAAATCTATTAAAGGACATTGATGCACCATTGTTTTTGGAGACATGGTCTAAGACTTTATGTTTTGGTCTCCACACCCAACATGTTGAAGCCTTAACAGCATTTCCCTTGTTTTCCTTAACAGCACTAAGAACAGCTTTTGGCCTAGCAGTATTAACTACTGCATTTGGCCTAGCAGGATTAACATTTTTATCATTAACAGTATTAACCCTCTTGTTAAAATTATTGTTATTAGCTGCTGTTATTTTGTTAAAAGGCATTCTAGCATTTGAATATGCATTATTAATACCATTTTTCATGGGTCCTGCATTATTCACTGCTGTTCTTGGTTGAACAGTATTAACTGGCCAAGTAGCATTAAGTGAAATTAGGCCAGACCTAGTTAAGACTGTTCTTGGAACCATGTTCCTTTTTGGACTGGGGTGAGTTAATTTAGAGAAATTCTGTTTGTTTATCCTTTGAACATTGGTCAAACTGGTTTTTCAAACCTTTGATTATTATACCAGTTATTGCAATCTTTCCTCAAATGTTCAAAACTGCCTCACACATGACAAGCTTTGTTGAACATCTCAAAATCATTCCCTAATTTTTGAGACATCTGCTGGTTCCAATTTCTCTTGTTTCCTCTAGGACTAGGTGTGTTTTGCCTATTTTTATCAACTGATGTGTTCCTAGGAGATTTTACTTGCTTAGTAGACTTAACAAAGTTTATCTTAGCAAAACTAGGTTTATTAAACATCTCAACAGTTTTAATCTTAGGCACATCTTCTTCCTCACTTTTAGACACCCAATCCTCAATAATTGGGGCTCCATCTTCTTTCCTAGCAGTCTTAGGTTCATTAGTCTCAACAGTAGGCTTTTCAACTACAGACTCACTAGCAGACTCATTCACTTCCACAAAATCATCTAGACTAGGATAAACTAAATCATGCTTAGGTGGCATAAAATTCCTAGTATAGGGAGGTGGGACAGCATTATACCCTAATCCTGTTTTACACTTATCCATTATCTGTCTGTCTAGAAGTTCACTTAGGCTTTTTGATGAATTTTCAAATTTTTGTACTGTAAGTTGAACCTCATCTTTTTCTTTTGTAACCAACTCCAACTTCCTTTTAAGCTCTGTAATATCTAAATCTCTTAAATAGATTTCACGTTTTAAGAGTTTTATATCTTCCTCATACACAGACTCATTTTTCTTAAAGACTAACAGTCTAGCTTCTACAGATTCTAAACCAGTTTTATAAGAGACAACACTTACCCTAGCTGTTCTTAAGTCTTTAACTAATGTATCATTATGATCTTTTATATTTTTACACATTCAAAAAAAGATTAACACAATTTGAGAGTCATTAAATACATCAAGTTTATAGACGAACAATAAACTTGTTGAAGAATAACCAGAAGCAAATTGGTTGGACCTTCGTCTGCTGTCACTCTAATCATAGCCAAAGCCATCACACTAGACACTAAGGCATTTGAAGTAGTTTTCTTTAAACTGGCACAGTCCTCGTGTAGGCTCCCTGTTCCTGCTATCTTGATTTCTGGTACCCTACAGTCCTTGCAAAGTGTCCTCTCTTGTATGTAGTTGAAACACTCACCTGGACTTGTCAAACCCAATCTTTCTTTGTTGGCCATGTCAGCTTCTTTCCAGTATCTTAAGGAATCTCCTTGCCCTCATAGTCCAGCATAACTATGTTCACGCTCAGTCCATCTCTGCAGAGACCATCATGATCAATTTGTTGAACTTCTTCATTGTCAAGCTGTGAATACTTAGTTGCTAAGAAAAGAAGAAAAAATCATTGCAGTTACTTAAATTTCAGCTGATTTTGAGCTATCAACAGTACCCTAAGTAATAGCCGTATTAACACCCCGACATTATTAAATGTCTCCAGATGCATTGTTAGTGCTGCTAGAGGACAGAAAGGCTACATTGTGTGAATTATAAATTGAGTTAGATGGTCCCCTTGACCTCTGATTCATAAACCTTCAGATTGTTAAAGAGGTCATCCAAACTTAATGTCTCAATCTCTGGTTTGTTCCTCTACACAATTGTATACATAGTCCATTCTTGTGACAAACTTCTCAAGAACTTCTGATTGATGTCTTCTTTAGAGATAACTTCACCGTGCATCTCTAGTTGAGTAATTAGTTTTTAAAGCCTTTCATAGGTTTGCTTAATCACTTCTATGCTGGATGCAGCAAAGTTTTCATATTGCTGCTTCAAAAGATTTTTCTAAGTTTTCTTTGTAGCAGTATTACTCTAAATTTTCTCATAAATATCCTGCATCAGTGTCTAGCATCCTTAGAATGAGTTAAACTTTAACTTATCACAATAGGTAAGGGCCATCAACAAAGTTCTTCTTGCCTCATTCTGCCTTCTTTGCCTATTCTCTCAACACTTGAGAGGGATAACAGCTCCTACGAATACAATTTGTTTACAATGGGTGCATTACCATTTTCTATGATCTCCCATAGAGTGTAATCAATGCACTATAGGTACTGCTTCATCCTCATCTTCCAGAGATCATACTCACCAGGTTGGAGTATGGGTATCTTGATGGTTTGAGTAGATTGAGACTCCATGCTTCTAAAAAAGAATATCTTGCATGTAGTATAATTTCTTCTATTCAAAGCTTCTCTCAAGGTTTCAAACTCGTTGTGTTAATTAAAATGGATAAGTATTTTACAAGGTTGATTCCAATAGAATAAGAACTGCTTAGCTGTAAAAGCATAATTGTATTGAAAAATCAAAACAACTAAGATTGAAACTTTGATTGGGATATCAAAGACTATGCAGAAATCTAGTCAATGATACTAAGAAGAATTTCAATGAAACAGTAATAACAAACAGTTTACTAAACTTTCAGCCTCAATATATAACGAACACTTTTAATAGTATTAGGGTTTACAAAATCATGAAGCTACGAATAGCACTTTTCTAGATATCTGAATTATACGATTTTGGTACCTCAAACTCTATACCATAGGACCTCCTTTTATACACCAAAGAGTCCTAACAGGCTTAAAATATTTTCCTAAGTTATCTTGATCTTCTAAACAAATAACTTTTACGTAATCTTTACAAAAATATCACATACTTATCGAAGTAATCTTGATAAACAATCTTCAGCTTTATCCTTTCCTCTATCTTTTATCCTTCTGACAGTAAAATTCTTCTAGCAATGTAATCTTTCAGTATTGTAAGCAACAACATTAACTTTTATACCAGCAGATACTAACTGTGTACAACAATTGTAAATACTATAGAATATTTTTCTTCATTCTTCATCAGCATACTAAGTTACACTAGCAGACTAACTTATGCTACCAGTTGTAACTTTACTCAGCAGAACTAACATACACTAGCAACACTAAGTTACACTAACAGTAGTAACTTTATACTAGCAGTATAACTTACTTAGTAGTATTTCTTACTAGTCTCTGAGCAGTCTTACTTCCTTAGCATATTAATATATACAAAGCATTAGTAACTGACATACTACTACTTAGTAATATATTTCGACTAATATCACTAACGCACTAAGTTTATACTTAGCAGTAGTAACTTCCAAACAGCCTTAAACAGTCTTTTAATCCCAACATAAAGATTTGAAATGGATTTGAACGTGGCGGAAGCGTATAATTATGTTTCAAAAAAAACGCGTATGAATGCTAGGAAAAGTCTTGAAAGATGATATCATATGCACGTAGATCCACACAGCACATCACGAAGCCTAAGCTAAGCACATGAAAAACATGAATAAAACGTACAACATAAAGTTGGGAATTCATGGTTTAAATCAAATGTAATTTATGTGGACCACAATTTATCAAAACGTATGAGACAATAATAACAATACAGAACTTCACAAAAAAAGTATTTCCTTTTCGCTAAGCTTATGACAGCGGGGGGGGGGGGCCGAAGCTAATACTAGAAATAGCTGTACACTGCTATATAATGCTTGCCTTCATGTGTCTGACCAAAGACCACCTAACAAGTTTCGACCATGACGATAACCTTATTAGTTCTTGCAAACTCAAACAAGTAAGTGCTTCTTACCCGGAAAGGGAATAATTAGTCCAAATATATTTCTTTATTCACCTCGCGCTCACTTAACCTGCCAGTCGGTTAAAGGAGATTAACAGTTCATGATAATTCGGGAAATAGTGGACTAAACGCTACTTAGGCAACACCTAAACGGGGAAATTCTCAAGTATAGTACTTGTGTCCAGTGTTGATAAAATATAATGCCTAAAAACATTAATAATATTTTTTCACATCTTTACGTTTTGATAATCACAAAATATAAAAATGTTCAACGTAAAATTAAACGTAAACAAGTATTTAATAGTAAATTCTCATTTCTAACATTACATTACGTAAAATGTATGAAAAAAAATGCTAATAATTTATGATCAAAGAAATTTTTTATTCAACCTCAAACTTTTATAAATGTTGTAACCTCACACTTTTATAAAATGTTGTAAACATTTTTATAAACATTACAAAACATTTTCTACAATTAAAAGAAATGTTTTATTTAAAATAAACATTTTGAAATTCAAATTTTCGGACCTAAAACGGCTAGAAAAGTTGCAGAAAATTCCCCTACACAAAAGACAAACTAGGGAGCCCCTAGTCTAGGGCGGCCCCCCTAAATACACGGGCGGCACCCTTAATTTTAAGGGGACCGCCCATAGACTGACGCTCCTCCAGTTTGTCCTATAAATACTAGACTATTCCCCACTATAACATTTTTCTTACCTTTTGCACTCATTCTTTCTGTTCTAAAACAGCCCACACATCTCTCTAAATCCTTTGATCATTTAATCATAAAGCTTTGTTTCCAAGTGATCCAAGCTCAATTCCTCAAGTGCAAGAGAAGAATACTTCCATCATTAATTGAAGAAGTATTACAACCCAAGTATACATTGCAATCTTGTTGCATCCATATCACATATTTGTAAATCAATTGTATATCTTGTAAGTTGTGTGTAGTAGCTAGATCTTTACGATCTTTGTAAGTATAGTTAGATCGTGGTGATCTTAACAAGTAGTGTTAGATAGTTGTAATATAAGTAGTGTGGTGAAGTGAAGTTTTGAAGTTGTGAAGAAGTTGTGAAGTTGTGAAGAAGGTGTGAAGTTGTGAAGAAGTTGTGAAGTTGTGAAGTCGTGAACAAGTCGTGAAGTTGTGTTGTGTTAGATTGGTTCTAGCTAAGATTAGAACTCGACATTTAGCTTTGTGTCGTAAATCGGTGTAAGCAACGTTGTGTACGGTTTTCTCCGCCATAAGGGAGTTTGTTGACATAGTGAAGAAAACTCTCGAGTTTGGTGCTCGGGGAGTGGAGTAGGGCGAAGAGGTGCTTCGTTACCGAACCACTATAAATCCTCGCGTTGTGGTTTGATTGTTCTTACTCTTATCTCTTGTTTTACTTTATCATTTCATATACTTATATTGTTCATATTGTGCAAGCATTGAATTCACAAAAAGTCGAATCTAAATTTTACAAACAAACATAAACCTTAAATCAAAAAGCGGTAAACTATTCAACCCCCCTTCTAGTTTTCCACAATTGGTATCAGAGCCACGTCAAACAAGATTTTTAAAATAAATTGTATTTTAAAACTTGAATCGATCTATGGAATCGGAAAAATATTTAGAAGGGCAATATATGCAAAGACCACCACTATTTAAAAGTGATGGATTTATTTATTGGAAAAATAGATTCGAAACTTATGTGAAGTCAAAAGATCTAGATCTTTGGCCTTATAATTACCGATGGTGATTTTCCTCTATTCAAAAATAATCCCTGAACCTAAAATAAGGTTAAAATTATCCTCCATTTCATAACACAAAACGATGATCTTAAAAAAGAAACTTGCTAAAAATAATAAGCTAAATGGTAAATTTAAATGTTTTACCAAGTAAAGAATATGAAAGAATTTTTATGTGTCAAACCGCAAAAGAAAAATTGGGATACTTTGTTAATCACTCATCAAGGTAATAATCAAGTCAAAGCTAACAATATTAGGATCTTCTTGTTCAACAATATGATAAAAACCCCCAAAAATTCTGATTTCCGAAGGGAATCAATAGATAATGCATTTGCTAAATTTAACACTATTATTACTAGTCTAAAAAGGCATTGATGAAAGTTTTTCTAGCAAGAATTTATGTAAGGAAAATTTTTAGGGGCATTACATCTATAAATGGCGCGCAAAAGTCACGGCGATTGAAGAATCAAAGAATCTAACAACTCTATCACTTGACGAACTCATTGGGAAATGTGGGGCTTATTGAGAAGTAAATTAGAAGATTCTAAAAACGTCAAAAAGCAATAAGGAACCTAAATAGCTCTAGTGCCTTGAAAGTCGCAAAGGAATCTAGTGATGATGATAGCTCAACCTCCGATAGTGAAGATGAAGAATATGCCATGGCCGTAAGAGACTTCAAGAAATTCTTCAAAAGACGAGGACGATTCGTAAGACAACCACATGAAGAGAGAAAATCATTCCAAAGAAATAAAGACGACAAAAAATGGCAAAGGCGAAAGAAAATTGCTTTAAGTGTGGAGATCCAAATCATCTCGTTGGAGATGTCCAACCATTCAAGATATCAAAATCAAAAAGCGCTTGTTGGAGGATCTTGAGTGATAGCAACGAAAGCTGACAGGAGGAAAAGACAAATGATGAAAAGTGTCTTATGGCTAAGCTTCCAATGAGAGGTATTTCCGAAACCGTAATTCTTTAGTGATGACCTTATCATCACTAGACGGAAAATGACTATAGATAGTGAATATAGTTAGACTATGTAAATTAGGGACTTAACGTCATGGCTAAAATAAAACTCTACAAACCAAAGTAAAAATAGAATTAGAGAATAAAGCACTTGAATTAAAAGATAAATTATCTAGGATAGAAAAAGGTAAGGAAGTAATTGAAGAATATAAATTATGTCAAGACCTTAAGCTTGAAAATGAGAAGCTTAGAAATGAAATATCCTTGGCTATATAATTTTATTGATATAGTCTCACTTAAAAAAATAATAAGTTATAAAAAAAACTTCGGAGATAAATCCGGGTTAGGTTTTAATTTTACCAACGGGTTACAGTAGCGAAATCATACAAGTAACGTTTGTAAAAGCCCAAGGAAGTCGTAGTCGAAGGAAAATTGATAGATTCAAACCCAAACACCTAAAACCAAAAAATTTATACGTATAAACAATCCTAAAATTCCTATTGCAAGAGGTGATGAGGTAAAAGTTTTTTTACAAACCCTTCATTAATACACGGTCAGGATTTACTAAACACCACAATGAGGTATAAAACACCTCCCCCGAGAAGAAAAGAAAATTTCATCCTTCTGAGCGTTTCCAAAAACCTCTCAAACCTGAGGAGAGACCCAAAAAGGTTGAACAAAATTACACTAACACTAATCACACAATGTGGAATGCATCCACACCAATCGAGGCTTTATCAATGTGGAAGATGTTCACGCTGCATGTGTTTTCGGAATAAAATGCAAAACATGTTCAGAAACAATAAACTTCGGTTTACCATGAAACAATGGGGTACCAAATGGCTAATGATCATATCTTTCGCGGTTAATCATTTACAAGCATCATTTGGCCTTTTGTCAAGCAAATTGGAAGACTGTTTAGGAGTTCCATAAATCCTCATTCCTTAAGCTTGCTACATTGAAGTTTTTTATGCAATTTCTCTGTGAAGGCTAAGGTATACTGTTTTACTCTTCTAATTACGTAAATTATAGATTGATATATGATATACTTAGTATTAATGATAATTAGGAAATATGGTAGTCACTAGAAATGCCATTTGTTGGCTTTCTAGTTTTAAAAGAATTGGTTCATTAGGAACCATTCTTTCACATGGATTATCCATGAACCACTATGAAATGGAAATCTTCTATGGCCATGAACTTACGTAGACGAAGAAAAGTGAGTTAGTGGATAATAATTAACATAGAAGTAGGATTAGTTTTGCATCGGAAAAATCTTAAACCACTATGGATGAAACAAACTCCCTTCCACCTCGACGCTCGCCTCAACTACGTCTATCAAAATCACCTTGTTGAAGAATCAACTCTATTCCGATCTCTCATCTACCACAATATCTACACGTTCCCGTTTCAAAACATATCAATTAATTTTTTCGCTCGAAGAAATTAATTCATCATATTCGCAAGGAGTATAGTCACCAAATCACCTCATGTATTGACATCTTGATTATCTCGTCCGAAATAGTCAAAGAAATTTTTTTAATTAAACAATGAGTTAATTAAAAATTGTCAATATTCATTCTCACAAAACTGGTCAAAAAAATTCCAGGTGGCGGCCCCCTTAAAATTAAGGGGACCGGCCGTGTAAAATGGGTGGCCCCCTTAATTAATTAAGGGGACCGCCCATCTGAAAAGCCAAACAGACCCTTTTCTCTACAAAACCAATTACCAAACACCCATTTATCCTCTCCCTCTTCTCCCTGCTACTGTGTGACGAACACACACACTCAAAAACCATAAAATCCAATTCCCAAACTCAAAATTCATCTAATTTCGCAAAGGGCAATCACCTACAACTTGATTAACAACACCTATTGTGAGATTTATTATATTATTATTTTTAACATTCATCCATTTTTTGCTCTTACTCATATTGAGTATTATTATATTTTTTTTTGTCTTTTGATTTTTAGATTAGAACTAGGAAATCCATAACTACGATGATTCCCGTAGTCATAAGAATTCAATACATTCATTAGAATTGAGTCACAAAATTTTTTTTGGTTCGAAAATTTTATAAATATATATACATATTTTTCATTTTTTGGAAATCAAAATGTTTTACATTGTTTGATTAGGCCAAAAACATGTTAATACAAACAATACATTGCCCCATCGAAAACATACTTTCTAAATGTTATTTTTTCGAATCAATGGATAATGTGTTATAAAAATATATATGGGGGTTAGGTTCATTTCTTAGTTTCAATTTTTTAGTGGCGAAATAACATCACTATAGTTTTGACACTTGTAATTAAAAACCACTTAACAATTGTATAAGTCATCAAGATTATATAATTCATATATATTTGATATATTTTATAAAAGGTATAAAATAAAGGGGCATTTGGCTTGACATTTCAAAAAACATAGTATTGAGTCAAAACAAACACTATTTAACTCTTGTGAAGTCAAAAATAATAAACTTGTACTTGTCAAACATAATATACACTTAAACGCATAATTTTTGGACCAAGGTAGACAAATTTTGTATTGGATTAAGGGTAGATTTTGGGTTATTGTTTGATGATTGACATATATAACTAATATATATTATTCGAAAATACTAGGATTAAGTCAAAAATATAATTAAGGAACATATGGATCACTTTTTAGGTTTTTACTTTTAGAATTGAAGTATCCCTTTGTCCCACATTTGTCAAAAACTTCACTTTATTTTCTTTATTATTTTCTTTTTGTAACATTTTTATTTTGTTGATATCTTGTTTAGGTGACAAAACAATGCCATAAAGCTTTAATACCACACAATATATCTCTCACTAAATCCTACATCCCAAAGTATCCAAAATACCCCAGCATACTATGGCCCAATTCTACAAACCTATTGAAAACCGTAACATTCACGAAGGTCGTGTTGTTGATCAAGCCTACTACAAATCCAACAATATTGAGCGTCTTTTTACTAACATTCGTTTCAATTGTCTCTTTCAAATCAATGAACCAATTGTTCCAAGATTCATTCTAGACTTCTATAGTCAAGTCACGGTACAAACCGATGAATATGGCTATCTTTGTTTATCTCTTTTAATGATTCAACACGAATTCATACTCTTACTCTCGCTTAATTCGGTCAAATCCTCAAAGTTAATACAATGGTCAAGCCGTTTATACAAACTTGAGGGGCCCTTGATCCTTGAGTATTTCTTAAGAAACCGAGGAGGGACCATATTGCACGACTTCTACTCCCGACGACATTCGTCGACTTCTTGAATTGGAACGTGTCGTGGTAGACCGTACCATCAAAAGTCAAACGGTCTCTCTCAATCCAAATCAAATTCTCACCAAAGAATTAAGCCCCGACATGAAGCAATGGGAAGAACTCATTCGAGAAAATGTGTTCGGACTAGGAGGACATCGGGACCGTCTCCCCGCTTGTCTTGCTCACATGTTGTATTGTGTTGTTGCCGAGGAACAATACAATCTTGCTTATTTCTTCGTCAAAAGAATCCAATGTGCTAGAGATACTCCAACTACAAATCTTCCGTATGGCATGTTTCTTACTCGTCTTTATCGACACGTCATGGAAACGTATCCTCATCTTGATAATGGCATCTATAACATTGTTGAGAGAGTCATGCGTCCTCTTGCCCTAAAACAAACTCGACGACCTCGAAGTGATCATGGCAAGGCGCGTCATTCCGTCTCCTCTTCGTCCTCTCATCATCAAGGCACGTCATCTCATCAACATGATGATGATGATGACGATGTCAAAATACCAAACTATTTAACTCCCTCAATCACTAACTATCCAAATTTCCTATGCCTTCGCTTTCGAACGAAACCGATGAAATCTCTATTGACCGACAATACCACCTGCTCAACCAAACGCAACAAACGCACAAGGAGATGCGCGGAGGGTTCAACTCATTTGTAAAGGCACTAAAAGGAGTGTTTAGCAAGAAGAAGAAGTGAAGAGATAGGAGTGAAGTGAGCTAGATGTCTAAATATAGTTTAAGACAATTTTTAACTGGTTTATGTGTATGTCTTAACAACTTGTTTGGTGATTATTGATGTATTCGAAAAAGACTTATGTGTTAGTTCTCTTTAGTACTTGTTTGCTATGATGACTTAAACCATTAGTGTTTTATTTAATCAATACTATTATGATACTTTGGTTTCTTAACATGATAGTTTATTACATGCTATATGATTAATGTGCTTGTTAACACGATTCACCCTTTAAACAATGATCCGGAGGCTTGGTAAAATGGAAAAGAAATTGAGCCATATTATTAGAGAGAAAAAGAGAGATAAGAGAAGAAGAAGAAAAAAGAGGAAGGAGGGAGTGTTTGTATATGTGTGTGGTTTAATAGAGAAAAAAGGAACCACACACATACTCACACTTTACAATGTAATCCTACCCCTGCCATGGAAGTTATGGAGGGAGTATTTATAGTCCCGATATCGACTAGCTAAACTAACCCGACCCGACTATAAAATGATATTTGTAATTCGGATTGTCACCATATTTTAGGGCTAACAATCTTCCCCCAATATGCGGACATACGGAATTACTTACAATGTTCCTATCAGGTACAAATACAACAGAAATAAAGTCTTCCAAAGCACTTCCAAAGCTGAAGTTGTCTTGTGAGTTCTCTTGGTCTTGAAACTTGTATTTCCCGGGGGGGCCTTGATCTTTCATTGTCTTTATTGTACAGGAACCATTGTAGTATGAATGAACTGGGATTAATTCCCCAATCCATGCAGCCTGTTTAAAAGCTTCTCATAGACTCCTTTTTGGGGAGTTTCTGTAATCAGCTTCCCCCCAAAACCAACAGCCCTATCTTAATCAGATTCTGAACATTGATGTAGCTTGAACAATCTTCTACTTTTCTCAAATGATGCACAGCGGAATTTGTAGAAGTCACTAAACCACACCAGCGACCACTGCTCTTGTCATCAGGGGCTTGGTGAATATTCCCGTTCAGGGGTTGCATGCGAGAAAATTGCAAACTGTTCTTCTCACGTTTGCAGATCCTTCATAAACATACTATCATTTTAGGGCTAACAAACTTCCCCTGGAAGTTGACCTGGTAAACATCAAGGGTCAATTAAATTCCAGATGTACACATTTTCCCCCATGTGGTTGCGAACATCTTGGAAGCATCATTGTCGTGTACGTTCCTCAAGAAGTGCTAATGGATTTGCACTTTTGGCTATTCTCTCAGCACGGATATCATTAACTTCATTTTGATACTGCTTCAGAATGTCAAAAAGTGTGTGATATGAGATGGTGTCTATTTCTTTTGATTGCTTGACAACCGTCACAAATCTTGACCATTCTGGTTGAAGTTGTTGAAGAAATTGAACATTCACTTGCATTGTTGTAACTTGCAAGTTGTTCCTTGTCAACTCATTCATCAGTTTGTAAAACCGGGAGTAATAAGACTCCATGGATTCTCCATCACGAGAAGTAAACTTCCCAAATTCCCAGAACAGATTAGTCTTGACGTCTTGAATGTTCAATGATTCACCCTGTTGTAGTCTTTCAATGGCTGTCCACATCTCATTAGCAGTGTTGCATGCATCAACAGTTGAGTAGATTTCATCTCCAATACCAGTTAGAAGCAAGAAAATAGCTTCCTTTTCAGCTTTAAAATACAGTTTGTTCTCTTCAGACATGTTGTGTACTGTCTCAGCTTCGTCATGTTCTGGTACTGCTAGAACATTTACTGTTGCAGCAACAGCTTCAATTACTAAGCTAGTTAGCTTGTATGGACCATCAAATATGCATTTCCTCAGATATTCACAATTTGCTTTAGTGTCAATGTATCATAGAAAACGTGATCTCCATTGTGAATATCTTCCTGGTCCAAGCATCGGTGGACGATCTTTTAAACCAGCTGCCATGATATTATTATGCATTTGACTATTTGCCGAGGATGTAGTGGCTGGAGTAGACATGATGAATGAATGGTTATGAATTATGAAGTATGAAAGTTGTTGGATCTTAAGTGGATGTGATGTGATTGAAGTTGTGGTTGTATGCAATTCACGTTCACGGGATTTTACACGTCTATGATTAAAACCGATAAATGAATTAACGGGATTTTACAAAATCAATAGAAAACCGTGAATGATTTGATTCGGAATCAGCGGCCAATGATTTAATTGTATAAAAACAGATAATTTTCTGGCTAGGGTTACAGCAGATTGTTTAAATAGGCTCACCAAACTGAAACGGGCCTAAAAATACAGATGGGCCGTGAGCTAGAACAAAAACAAGTCTAACACAAATTCCAAAAAAATGAAAAATGTCAATAACTCATAGTAAACGAGGGTTTTGGGCCTCGAAAAATCCGTAACCAGCCAAAGGGTGGTTACAGCTGCTTCCGTCTCGTTTTTCTCTTCGATTTGAGAGGTCACGGGCCTGAAACGGACTTACGGATCAAAAGTTATGGCTGTTTTACTGAAACCCTTTTCTTCACACAAGATTTCTAGACAAAACGCAGTGCTATCTTTAACCAAAACGCAGTGACTTTTGAATCAAAACGCAATGACCATTTAATCAAAACGCAGCTTGAGATTTGGTCAAAACGCAACAAAATAAAAAATTGGGCAGAGTATTCCTTAGTCAAAACGCAATACATGTCTTCAAAACGCAACCTGCAATCAAAACGCAATCAATGAGCAAAACGCAACCAATGTCAAAACGCAACCATTGATCAAAACGCAACCAATGATCAAAACGCAACCAAGAACTTTGCCAGAGAGTCAAAACGCAACGACGAAATATACGACTTTTTCCACCAAAAATCGCCTAAAAATCACCCTTTTTGACCTTTTAACTTGATTTCTCTTGCACAATTAGTTACCTTATGCCTAGATCTTGCTTAATAACATAAACATTCACACATCTAAGCACAAAAATCCGGGTTTGATTTTTTTTTCCGCTTCAAATGACACACGAATTTGATCTTTTTGAACCACAAGAATCAACCACGAATCCACACGTAGCTCTGATGCCAATTGTAGGATCCCGTTAACACTTCATATAACACATATGATGCACGAATTTGTAACAAGAAATTAGGATCTTGCTAATAACATACACTTCACAATCTAAGCCACAATAATCGTGGTTTGATTTTTTTTTCATTTTTTTTGACCACGAATTGATCTTGTTGATCCTCAAGAATCAACCACGAATCCCCACGTAAGCTCTTGATGCCATTATGGATCACGGTTCAACACTTCACTTCATACAATCGATCACGAAATCAGAACTAGAAATGAGAAAGAAAGAGTTGTTCTAGAGAAAGAAACTAGAGAGAGAGATATATGATAGAAAAGAGAAAAGATATTTCTAGATATTTTGAACAACTAACTTTTCCAAGTTGGAAAAGGTTCTTATTACCCCGACACTTATAAGTACGCGCGGGAAATTTAACATAGGACCTGGCTGGGTTTTGTTTGGGATTAAACCCGAAACATATACAATATTAGATTATCTATCGAGCCTGATTCCCGATATTATCTATTACATCAACACTATTAATTACGAGATTAAATACATAATGAACGAATTCAGTGTGGACTCAAATTTTGGGCTACTATTGCTGGATACGAAAACATACAGACAGTAACCTGGCAAAATAAATGGAACGGAAGTCAAATTCCTGGTAGTGGAGTGAAAGGCTTGTACGGCACTGTCGAGAGTGCACATACAAGGAGTTGTTAATTTGTCAACCTCTTAACTTCAAAGGCAAGAAAGGAGTTATAAGGTTAACTCAGTGGTTCGAGAAGATGGAATCCGTATTCCACATAAGCAACTTCCCTATTGAAAATCAAGTTAAGTATGACACATGTACTTTGCTTGGAAATGCACTAACGTAGTGGAATTCCCACGTTAAGACTGTTGGTCATGATGCTGCCTATGGTATGCCATGGAAAATATTAATGAAAATGATGACTGACAAGTATTGTCCAATAAGCGAAATCAAGAAGTTGGAGATCAAAATTTAGAATCTGAAGGTCAAATGAACTGCTGTTATGAGCTATACACAACGTTTTTAAGAGTTGGCATTGATGTGTGGGAGAATGTTTCTCGAGGAGTCTGATGAAGTTGAGAAGTATGTTGGAAGACTTCCTGAAAATATTCAGGGAAATGTAATCTCAGCCAAGCGAAAGACGATGCAAGAAGCAATCGAGCTGGCAAATGATTTGATGTACCAAAAGGTTCGTGCCTATGCTGAGAGACAAGCTGATAACAAAAGGAAACTTGACAATAATAACCAAGCTCAACGACAACCTCCCAAGAAGCAAAATGTGGCAAGGGCTTATTCTGTTGGTCCTAGTGAGAAGAAGGAGTATGATGGGACTCTACCGTTATGCAACAAGTGCAAGTTTTACCACAATGGCTTGTGCATTGTAAAGTGCGCAAACTGTAATAGAGTTGGTCACTTGACCCGAGACTGTAGGAGTCTTGCTGCTACTAACAATTAGAGGATCCTTACTTACAATGAATGTGGGAATCAAGGGCACTACAGGAGTGATTGCCCAGAGTTGAAGAATTGGAACCATCAAAATCAAGCTGGAAGTAGTGAAACACGTGCAAGGGTGTATGCTTTGGGAGGAGGAGAAACCGATCAAGACCCTAACAACATTGAAGAGGAGATCAAAGCCTAAAGAGAAAGTTTTCTCGCCTTGCCTAGTGAACCCTAAGTTGGAACTACCTTAGACTCCATTTCTTTTAGGAATTCTCATATTTGTTGTACTGTACGAATGATCTCAAATCGTCTATCAAATCTATGTGTCGTAAAATCTCGTTAATTCTACTTTAATACTCCATTTTATTATACAAGCCACCCCAAAAAATATTATCAAAATTGTAACACTATCTTGACAAAAATGAGCATTGCATCATTAGTCCTCAATTATACATGGCCTGATCACCTATGTATAATTCAGGAAGGACCATGCCATGTTGAGTAGTAGTCACCTTAAAACTTTTGTCAAAAATAAATTCTCTACTTATATCCACGAAATGCAAAGTTTTTATGTCTGTATTCATAAAACGTGTTTGTCATGGGAAACTAAACTAGTAATCATAGTAACTAAGTAGACCTTTACTCCACCTTACTACATAGAGTTGACATCGACTTACGTTAAATCCTATCTCGAAAAGTCAAGACGCATCACTAGTCGCCCTAGGATAATTCCCCGTCAAGTTTGCTCGCCATTAAGGAATTTGATAAATAACCCATTCAAACGTCGACGTAGTATCGTAAAACTTAGTAATCATGATGTTATCATAAGTATAAAATCGTAATCACTCTGGAAAGGAAAATGTCATAACTGACACTTTGAACTAAAAAGAATAGATAAGACTACTAGGATTCAAATTTTAGTCACAACAAATAGATTTTAAACCGTCGTCATAAATCTGGGATGCTCAAGCTGAAGCAATTAGGAATGAGAACATTGAGAAAATAAATTTTCATAATAAAATCAAGGAGTTGAAACCCGTCCCAATGAGACTCTCTATATTAGGAAAACAAAATTGGTTACCACGTTTTTGGAGGATTAAGATAAGTATTCACACCTCTTCACCAACACCATTCCGAAAGGCAACTCAAACTGAATTTCGAGATGAAATTCTTTTAATACGGGGAGACTGTAACAATCCGCATATTAGGATTATTTTACGTCAATAAATATTCAACTATTTATTTTAAACTTTTACGCGTTTACTTTTAATTTCAACCATCTAGTTAAATCGCGTAAACTAACAATCAACAATCAACGTAAACCGATACCAAACAAATAAAAGTTTACGTCAAATCAGTGTTATATTATTTTTACAAAGATAATTGATAACTTTTCACATTTTATTTTTATACGTTACGTAAAACGTTTACATTTCATAATAAATTGCATTTATGCATGCTTGGAAACAGCAATACCTATCTATACATCAATAAATACCCACATTTATACCCAATACTAAATTTTTTATACAATTCTCTCCTAGAAACTCCATTTTGGCCGTCCCCTTTATATCACACAAGAAAATAACTCTTAAACTCTTCACTATCTCCTACTTTTGAATAACTACAATAAGCTTTGTCCAAGGGATCAAGGGCTTATTACTTCACATGTGCAATCCCCCAAAATGCTCAAGCATGCCTTCTCTTGTCATAAGCATGCCTTCTCTTGTCGTAAGCATGCCAAGATAAGTCTTTTCCTACATTGTCATACTATAAGCTTATTTTAATGCCTAATACCATACCATATTTTACTATAAATAAGCAACACATCTACATTTCATTTCTTATAAAATAAAACATAAAAAATTCCTCTCTTGGTGCTCTCTTGTGGTCGGCCAAATAACAACAACAACATACAAGTTTGGTTTTGATTTTTCAAGCAAGAATAACAAGTATTCAATTGCGTTTAAGTTAGATTACAAACAAAGGGTTTGCGTAGGTTTAGATTTGTGTTCTTCATCTTTTCATTCACTCAAGGTTTACACAAAAAAACTCTACTCTTTTATTTTGATTACTAACTTTTATTTATATCATGATTATTTCTTGAAATCACCACCTAGCTTTTATTTTAACAAGTTACAACAAGACAAGTTTTATATATAAACAAGCAAATATATCATATGGTGAAAATATGTTACAAATATATCAGAAAGCAAAAAAATATTTATTTTGATATCCTACATTTGTTAGCTAATTTATTTAACTAGCTGTTGAAACACATTGTTTATAAACTTGTTTATATAGTTTTGTAAAATAAATAAGTTGTTCTTGACTTTTAAGTATATAATGGAAGTAAAATTGGATGGACTATAATTTAGTGGACTTTATTTACATACAAGATGTTGTAATAATAAACTAGTGGACTTGTAATAATTAAAACATGGTAAAAATCATAAATAAAAAATATTTATATAATTATTTTTGGACAGAATGTTATTTCTATTTCGACACAAATTTCTAGCCATATTATAAACTTGATACTATTATAGTACATTTCAATATGATTCTGAATATATATGAAACTTGAAAATGGAATTAAAACGAAGGAGATATGAATTTTACAAGATTTCGATAATTAAATATATAAAAAGAGTTTTTATATATAACAGTTTGTGCAAAATGCTACTGTACAGATTTTTATAAAATTTGTAAACATAATATTTTGATAGATTATCTCGATACGAAACCGTAGATATAAAGAACGGTAAAAACAAAGTTAAAACAAGAAAGTTATGAATTTATAAAGATTCTAATGCACTATTTTATTTTTTGCACTTTTTATAAAATACATAAAGCTGTTAGAATTTTAAAATAAGGTTTACTAGTGTTTTCGAATCCGTTTGGGCTATAAAAACCTTAAGAAATAATGTAGTATTAATTATATAATATGTATACATGTTTTTAACTTTATAAATATTATTTTATAAATAATTAAACTATTTATATAATGTAATTATATAAATAATAAAAACATTAAATCAAGCATTATTAACAATAATCAATTATTGGGCGAAGATAATATTTTTTCGGAGATACATACTTGGACATTAAATATCAAACATGATTTAAACAATTGTTATGATTTATAAACAAAACTAATAGGTGGTGATATAACTGGATAATGTACATTGTCGTATTTATTTTAAATACATTATACTTATACGACCTATAATTAATTAGGTTGCATTAACGCTCAAATTAAGTATGTTTTAGGAGCGTTATTTGTACTTTTGTATAAGTTATTTGGCTATTTATCTATGGTTTGTTACTTAATTGTATCAAAGTGTGTTTGCAAGTATATTTATAGTCAAGTACAGGAAAAGCAACAAAAAGACGAAGAAATAACAAATTAATCAAGTTTTATACAAGTACGAAGAATCCCGCATCAAGAATTAAAGATCAGAAGCATTTCAAGAGTACAAGGGCCAATCTTTCAAGCTTCCAAGTCCCAAGGATGAGCCTAAACGAAGATTTACTAAAGTATAAAGACCCATTACCAATCACGATTCAAAGAGGGAGCTTAAACGTAAAATAAAGCAACATACACATGGGGACGAAGCCCCAGCCGGCCAGCTGAGACCACGATTCGGGCGGCTTGTTTACGTCTGCTGCAACACTTTTATCTTTAAGCTCCATGAATGATCAAGAAGGATCTAGACCACTTCTCCCTGCATTTTGACAACCCTTTGGCCCTAAAAAAACATTAAATACCCAAGGCCTTCACACTAGTACACTTGGTAATTGTTTTTCATCATCAAATCACCATTCTCTCTTCTCTACACCACCAACAATTCTCCTTAATCCTTGAGGATGAAATTCCACCATTATTACTCTCCAAAAAAACCTCAAAACCTCTGCTATTTCCAAAAGTAGTGCTCAAGAACATCAAAGAAGGTGTCGGGAACCATTTTCGGGTGGTACGAAGATTGTAGTCAATTGGAGGCTTAAAGGTTGCTCCAAACCTTTCTCTTTACATATTGTAACCATTCTATAGGTAAACTCTTTTAATTTCTAAGAATGTTTATGCTTATTAGGCTTGTTGAACCTTTGTGTTTGATTGAAATAATCATGGAGTGATTTTGTTCTACTTGTTTGGAATGATGTAAACACGGATATGGAGTGTTTGGTATTTTGTAATATAGATTTATGGCTTTGCTTATGACATTTGTTGAATTGATATGTATCTAAATAAACTTGGTAAATCATAACGGATCTATAGGTCAAAAGGAATTCTTGTTGTGATTTGTCCCAAATAATTGGCGCGCAAATATGTTTGGTATTTCATGATTAACAACCATGAATAAACAAGTTAAAAGGGTTCATAAAGATTTAATCAAGAGTATAGGTCGAAGGGACTCTTATGAACATGTTGGCGAAAATCATATTTCTCACAAATGACTTGTAATGAATCGGTTTATAATAATGATCATAGGTCGAAAGGGTTCATTAATCTAAACAGTGATATATACAATTTCATGATATTACCCATTGATTGAAAATGTATGACTTTGGATTTGTTTGCTATTGCTTAAGTTCTACCCGAATCTCCAATGCTCCATTGAAATGAATACTACTTCCAAACAAGTAGCTTTAATTATATTGATTTGATCCTTGTTGAATTTACATCCTTATACTATTCGTGTTATTTGTTGCTTTCATGGTAATTTAGGACGTGACAACTAATTTACCACTTTTGTGTTGCTTGTTACATAGATTATTCACAATCGAAAACACCCAAATCCTAGTGAACGACCTTGGCTTACCACAACAAACTAGCTATAACAAAAGGGTCATACTTGCCCATGTGTTCTTAGCTTTATTCGATAATTCGTATTATAAATTTAAAACTAGTAGTCGTAAGACACATCAAGTTTTTGGTGTCATTGCCGGGGATTTGTTTGTGTTTTTATGTGTTTTGAATCTCTGTATTTCGTTTTATATACTTTGTGTTTAATTTGGCTTGCAATTTTTTTTCCCAAAACCACTCAGATGGGTCTAGCCGCCCGGCTGCTGCCCCGTCGACCACCAACAATCATCCAGCCGCCCGGCTGGATAGCCTTGCCGGCCGGCTGAAGCGTTCTGATCAAAATCAAAAAATATTTTTTTTCAAAAAACCCGTTTTATCTTTATACCTTAGTTCGAGCCTTACCCAAAATCACTTCCAGTTGTGTTTTACGCTTGAATGAACACCCGTTCTCCGAGGAAAGAACCAACTACACTTTTTTGTTTTAATCACACCCGAAAGACCCGAACCAAACACCACGTAACCACCCCATTTAAACCCTTTGTGCCAATTTTGTACTTTTATCCACTCGGTTTGATCCCAAACCCCGTGGTTAGAACCCAAAGTCATTCAAACCGTCCGGTTTGATTGATTTGGTACAATTTTCCGTTTGTAGTCTCGTTTTTGTTTTTTTAATTGTTTCTTACTTTGTTTAAAAATAGTTTTTATAAAATTTTCTAAAAAAGAGTTTTAAAAATTAGTTAGTCGAGTTATAAAAAACAAAAACAAAAGTTTTCTTAGTAGTCTTTGTCTAAATATTTTCGTTACAAAACAAAAAGAGTGTCTTAAAAAGTCTAAAAAATGCCTATTAAAAAAATAGTTTAAGTAGTAACTAGTATAGTTTCCTAAAAACGTTTCGTAGTAACAATAAAACTTTTTCTTAATTGGTAGTCAAGTTTATTTTTTGCTTACGTCAACTAAAAAAATACAAAAATATTTTTGTTCTCATTTGTTTCCATTTACATTATTTTTTATTTAAAAATTTATGACGTTTTTTAAATCGCTCCGGGTTTGTATAAACCCACGTTCTTAGGGTAAACATCTCGCTAGTTCGTTCTGCGAACTTAAACGTAAAATTAAAAAGAGGACTAAACCCGAAAAGACACCAAACGTACCCCTCGAAGTCGAATCACCCGAACCTTACATCAAACCGCCGTTCATCGAGGAACTTTTTGTCAAAACTTCCAAGATCGAAAAATTTGAGACGAAAGTTAAAACTCCACCCGATTCCCCACCTTTAACCGTCACTAAGTCCGATGACCAACCCATGTAGTCAAGCACTAGGATCGTTGCTCCAACACCTAGTTCTGCTATTATTCAACTCCTTATTTCTGACAAATTCCATATCAAGGGTGCCCACATGCAAATGATTCGGTATAATCAATTTAATGGGCGAATCCGGTCTGATCCTCACCGACACGTAGCCGATTTTATTGAGTTTAGTAACTTATTCCAATACGGTGAAAATCAAGAGGAAGCGGTTATGTTAAGGACATTTCCTTTCTCATTATCCGGAGAAGCTAAGAATTGGTTGAACGCGCTTAATGAAGGAACTATTAATTCGTGGAATGAAATAAGAGAAGCTTTTTGTAACACCCGCCCAGAAGGGCATCGGATTGCGCAGTGGAAATTAGCAATTTGGTGTTACTAAATAGCATCCGTCACCACGATAATAGAAAATGACTCAAATAAGACGTTTACCAAACATGTGTTCCATAAATATTCAGAGTTAAAAGTGCGTTTAGTTCCCACAGAATCGTAACCACCGTCTATTACAAACCATGAAAAACATATTGTTTTCAAATAAAAGACATGGTTTTAGACACAACATAAGATATTGTTTTTGAAAAACCGGAACACACAATAAGTCTTTCCATAAAGTCCATCACCACACGCACGACACCTCCACGCCATCGTTGCCTTCAGCCTTGGTTTCCTAGGATAAAACATGTTAGGATTGATAAAAGTGACGATCTTATTGAGATAAAAGTCTTGTAATAAATAGAGAAATAATATTGTGTAATAGGTTAGGTGAAAGGTTCTTGACTAAAATAAAGTCACGAGACCC